>ML347796.1:943-58649 GCA_005239505.1 Nicotiana paniculata | reverse complement strand
GAGAGAGAGGGGGGGGGGGAGGAGGGAGGGAGAGGGAGGGAGGGAGAGAGAGAGAGGGAGAGAGAGGGAGAGAGAGTATACCTGGGATCTTATCTGCTAATCCTAGGATTTTGAACAGATTAATTGCCCTTCTGGACTGGTAAACAATCTCCAATAGACCTAGAAGCTCATCTGAATCATAAGAGGATGACAATTCAAACGTAGCTAAAAGTTGCAAAAAGCAAATGACCTCTGAATGATTCAGCTGCGATCCGGTCAATGTTTCTCGCCACTCAACAGCAAAGACAATTGCCTCTATTTTAACCTGAGTTGTTATTTCTGGAGAAACTTCTCTCAGATGTTCCAACAAATCAGAGAACCTCTTCATAAGTGATGATGGGCCATATTTACACTTCCCCAAGTTGGCAGAACGACATTTCCGCAATGCATCTAAGACAACCTTTGCAGGATCTGATACACAATGAATAAAACCTAAGGAACAAGCAGAGGTTAAATCGCGTGCCTTGCTTTTCAATTCCACATTGTCGCAAAGAGGTTCAGTTTTAGAGGGATCCATAGATTTCTCAATCTGGGGATTTTCTCCTGAGAAGGTAGAATACAACACGTGATGTCATTAATATTCCACAATAATAAATGTGCCACACAAGACTGACCACATATGAATTCTTATGAGAAGTATTACCTGCAATACCCAAGACATGAAAATTCTGATATGCATTCTCATCCTGTGCTACAGTGTGGCACAAACTCTCAAGCTCATATTTGTCGAAGGAAGATGCCAAACCATAGGCACCTACTAGAAGCAGAAAACCCAATATTGCCAGATAGTTTTCTGTTTCAGCTATCATCTTTGTTTTCCAGTCAAATGCAAGCTTGCGTGCTTCCAGTTTGGCTTTTGGTTTAATCTCTGGTGAGAGCCTCATCAACTGTTCCAGTAGAAGAATGCAACTTTTCCTGATAACACTACGATCAAATAAAATTTCTTCATTATGAGGTTCTGGAGGATAAAATCCTTCAAGTGCTTCCAATACAAGCAATCCTGAGTCACATGACATTTTGAGAGCTCTAGATATTTCAATGCGCAACAACTCCTGCTCATTCCAATGATTGTATAAAAAATTCTGCAAATTCTTTCCGCCCATGCTCACAAGGATGGCAGCCATAGCATCGGAATGACCTAACATGCAAGCAGAGGCCGTTCCAGAGAATGAGGAAGAGCTGAGGGCCTTGGTATCAGTGGGGACAGATGGACTAATTGATACCACCTGTTTCAGCTGAGCCTCAGAAATGACAGATGATGCGGTTACATCTGCGTTCTGCCGTGTGAGAGATTCTATACACTCTTCAAGCTGTGAAGGTGGGTATTGAGATTGAAGCTCATGATCCATAATGCATCTGATAACAGCTCTAATGGACGCTACACTCTGTTCAATGGCTTCATTCTGTACGCAAAAGATAAGATCAAGCATTTCAAAGAAAAGATCTATCAAACAGGATATTATAATAGCAGTGACAAATGTGGTAAAAGACCTTTTCTTTGACTGAGCACGTTTCTCCAATACAAACGCACTCAGAAATCTGCATAACTTTCAAGTAGTCTCTGAGAATAGGTATTGGTTGGAAATGGTCTGTGAGCTCAAAAGCATAAGCATATTCAACAGCTTCAAGATGCTTTTGCTTGGCTATGAGGTTCTGGATGAAACCTATCATGAATATGATTTAGTTGTCAAAGTTCCCTAATTACCTTTGAATAAATGGAATGACAATAATCTGCTCACATTTAATCTATCACCCGATAACATGCCGTTCTACGAATATCCACAATGCAGCCATACAATAATTAATAGTTCTACCAAGGCATCTCAACTGTTTGAAGATGGAAAAAAACGCAATGTTATAAGAAAACTAAACACCTCCAGAGGAATTGGCCACTTAAAGTCAAAGCCATTTCTCTTTCGCAGTGGCAATACAATCTACTAGTTCCTCGTCATTTTGGATCAAGCTTTAGTGGCCCCAGATCAATGCTAATAGTAAAAGGAACCTAGCCACACTCCCACTATGGTAGTACACACACCAAATTTCCCTCCCTTTTCGTGTTTCAGAGCAATGCAAACAACAACAACAAAAAAAAAAAACCAGTGTAATTCCATAAATGGGGTTTGGGGAGGGTAGTGTGTACGCAGGCCTTATCTACCTTATAAAGATAGAGGGGAGAGCAATGCCAGCTGTACCAAAATAGTACACATCCACAAATGAACATGCATTCCTTGGTTACCCTATGATCTCATAATCAGATACCTACCAAGGGATTGTTTGATTAAACTGAAAATTAAGGTCAGCTATCTTTTCTTCAGACTAGTAACCAAAAGTATTTTCATTAATCAAAGGCTAAGCACTAAGTCAGCGCAGGACAATGCAAAATCATCCGTTTACAATCACAATCAGTTCTGTAATGAGCTAAAAAATCTTTCATATTTTGTTCATCATATACATCTCATACATTACATAGAAGAGCTAATAAAGTAAAACATTTAAACTTCTACATATGAGGAAATAGAGTTGCTTTGAGGGAAGGAACACATCTGTCCATAAATTTCTCTAAATTTCACCTCAACCTGTTGACTGGAATGAAGGATTAGGAACATCAAACAATCAATACTTCATGGAGTAACCTCAGACCACTCAACACTGATGCTTCAATGTGGTAACTGGGATCCAGTCAAATCTTACTTTAAGTTTGAAAACTGGTGGTTGCAAACAGATGGATTTACAGATAGAGTTAGAGATTGGTGGAATTCCTTTAGTTGTGAAGGAAGTCCTGACTTTATTTTGGCTTTCAAGCTCAAAGCCTTGAAGGGAAAACTCAAAGAATGGAGCAAAACTTTACAAGGAAATCTGGAGTTGCAGAAAACAAGTGTCCTTAACCAGCTTGCACAATTGGAGGAGATCCACGACCAGAGGCTTCTCAATGAAGAGGAAATTTATGCAAAAGCAGCCCTAGCTATGGAGTTTGAGGACATCGCAAAGCATGAGGAGGAGGCCTGGAGGCAAAGATCCAGAGCATTGTGGTTGAAGCAAGGGGATAAGAACACAAAAATTTTCCACAGAACCGCCAATTCACATAGGAGATATAATCATATTGAGCAGCTGGTAGTACAGGGGGAGTTGATACAGAATCCTGGTGATATCAAGAAAGAGATTGTCACTTTCTACCAAAAGCTATATACTGAAGAAGAGGTTTGGAAACCACAAGGTAATCTTAGGAACTATCCTATTCTTACTCCAGAAGACAAGCAATTGCTCCAAGGTCCTTTTGGAATTCAGGAAATTTGGGATAGTGTGAAGGCATATGCAGGGGGTAAAGCCCCCGGACCTGATGGCTACTCAATGGCCTTCTTCATTCACTGCTGGGAAGTGGTGAACGAGGAAGTAATAGCTGCATTTCAAAATTTCTATGACCGAGGTATTTTTGAAAAGAGTTTCAATGCCACATTTGTGGCATTGATTCCCAAGAAGGTGGGAGCCAAGGAACTGAAAGACTTCAGGCCTATCAGCTTGATAGGTAGCATCTATAAAATCATCTCCAAGTTATTGACAGAAAGACTTAAGAAAGTAGTGAATAAGCTTGTGGATATTCAACAGATGGCTTTCATTAAAGGTAGACAAATAATGGATGCCATTTTAATTGCCAATGAAGCGTGGATGCAAGTATATTAAGCAAGAAGCCTGGCATCTTATGCAAATTGGACATTGAAAAGGCTTATGACCATTTGAACTGGAACTTTCTGCTTGACACTATGAGGAAGTTGGGTTTTGGTGGTAGGTGGATTCATTGGATTAAGTATTGCATCAGTACAGTAAGATTCTCAATTCTAATTAATGGAACACCAGCTGACTTCTTTCCTTCGCAAAGGGGCCTAAGGCAGGGTACCCTTTGTCTCCTTTTTTATTCATCATTGCAATGGAAGGCTTGAATAATATGTTGAAGACGGCTCAAACAAACAATTGGATAAGGGGATTCAGGGTAAACTCCAGTTGGAGATTTCTCATTTGCAATATGTAGATGACACTCTTGTGTTGTGTGAAGCTGATAAAGAACATTTGCTAATGCTAAGGATCATTTTTATTCTGTTTGAGGCCATATCTGGTTTGCATATTAACTGGAATAAAAGCTTTATTTATCCAGTAAATGAGGTGACAGAGCTTCAAAACTTGGCTGAAATCCTTGGAGGAAAAATTGGGTCGTTACCTACAGTATATTTGGGGATGCCTTTAGGGGCTAAAAGCAAGTCAAAAGGGATATGGAATGGGGTCTTAGAGAAATGTGAGAAGAAGCTAGCTAACTGGAAGAGTCAATACCTGTCTATGGCAGGAAGATTAATCTTGATTAACTCAGTACTTGATGCTATGCCTACATATATGATGTCTTTATTCCCAATTTCAGTGAATGTGGTGAATAGAATAGATGCCTTGAGAAGAAATTTCTTATGGGATGGAAACAGTGATAAGAAGAAAATTCACTTGGTCAGATGGAATTCCCTTAACTATAACAAGAAGGAAGGGGGGTTGGGGATTAAGAATTTGAAGATTCAGAATCAAAGTTTATTGATGAAGTGGTTATGGAGATTTGCTTCAGAAGAACATTCCCAATGGAAAGAGGTAATCAAACAGAAGTATGGCATGGAAGGAAAATGGACAACCAAGCATGTGAGAAGCCCCTATGGGGCCAGTTTGTGGAAGTCCGTTAGAAACCTGTGGCCTAAGCTCATTAACAAGGCAAGCTTCGGAGTGGGAAATGGTAGAAAAGTATCTTTCTGGGAGGATAATTGGCTAGGCCAGGCTTCACTGAAACAACTTTTTCCAGACATATATCTACTAAATCCACAGCAAGAAGCAACAATAGGAAAGGTGTGGTCAAACCAGGGGTGGAGTCTTGCCTTCAGGAGATTACTGAATGGCTGGGAGATTGATCGGATTTCAGATTTCTACAAGACCTTGGAACAATTCAAAGGGACCTCCAATGCTGAAGATGGTGTAACATGGCAATGGAATAGCAAAGGGAAGTTCTCAGTCAAAGCAGCATATAAGAAATTCAATATTTCAAATAATCAGGTTGGTTGCTGGCCATGGAAATTGATTTGGAAGGTTAAAATTCCTTATAAAATGGCTTGTTTTACATGGTTGTTGGCAAAGGAGGCAGTACTAACCCAGGATAACTTGGTCAAGAGAGGATACCAACTTTGTTCTAGATGCTACCTATGTGGAGAGGAGGCAGAGACAATCAGTCATCTTTTTTTGCACTGTAGAGTGACTTCACAATTATGGAGGATGTTCATCAACTTGAGGGGATTCTTGTGGGTTATGCCAAGAAAAATTCTTGAAGTTCTAGCCTGCTGGAACATAGAAGGCAACCTCTCCAGTCAGAGAGAGAGATAGAAGATTGCCCCTGCCTGCATCTGGTGGACAATTTGGAAAGAAAGAAACCGAAGATGCTTTGAAGATAGATCCAGCAATGTCCAAAAGATGAAAATGAATTGTTTAGATCTTTCTTACTTTTGGTGTAAAGGAGAATACTTAGAAAACCATGAAGCTATTTTTGATATTTTAGAGGCCTTATGAGAAGAAAAAGGATTAGGAGAGCTTCTCCTATGCTCCACCTTGTAATTATGGACGACTCCACAGTTTCCGTGTAGTCTTTTTATTTATATATACAAATGTTACCTTTTCCAAAAAAAAAAAAAAGAAATGGTATATTCTCCAAATTTTCCTCAGATCTTTCCTGATACCGCGACCATTCTAGCATCACTTTATACTCTTTGGAATCACCCATTTGACGTAAAATCAACATAAAAACAGTTCTAACAAAAGTTTTGCCACAGGGCAATGTTGGATCAGGTAACAGAAGTCTTGCCACAAGGCTAAAAATTACAGAGAAATTACATTATGGAAAACAAAAAGGTCTTTTAATTTACTATAGATGTAATTAAATGACTGTATAATTAATATCTTAGCAATTACACATCCAAGTAATTACATGTCGTTGTTCCAAAACACCCTTAAGTTTCTGGGCGTACCACTTATCTACATCAAAATCAAATTGATCATCAATATCCATTTGGATGAAAAATAACAAGCAATTGATAGTACGGAATATATCTTTCCAAATAGTGGTAGACTAGATTCGAGCAAGAGAAGATGTAGAATGAATGCTAGAAAAAGAATAACAGGACGAAGGCAATATCGATACTTACAAGGAATCTTCTCTGTGAAACCAAGAAGACGACACAACTCCGTTGATTTGTTATGCTCAGCAACAACAGTCAGCAGGCTCATAAGCTCATCCGCATCAAAGGAAGAGACCAGACCATAAGAAGCCAACAGATACAAGAAACCCAAGATCTCTAGTTGATCCCCAGTCATTGCCCTCATTTTAGCCTTCCACTCTCTCGCTAGTTTCCATGCTCTTCTGCGCACAATAGGTTGAATCTTCGGTGATACTCTAATTAACTGCTCTAATAGAAGAATGCAGGTCTGCTTGACAACACTGCCCTCAAACTCTGTATCTCCGTTCATCAAGCGGGGAGGATAGAACCCTTCCATCGCATCAAGCACCAACTGTGCAGGGTTGCGAGACAATTGAAGGGACCTGAAAACATCATCAGACAACAAATCTAGCTTGTTTGCGTGCTCATTTAAGAATATCTGTAAAGTCCTCCCGTCCATTGTCACAACAAGTTTTATATCAGCAGAACTACTAGAGATAGCACCAACTCTTTCCACTTCTACATTGTATAAATAAATAGACTCAGTCTTCTCAGGGACATTACCAATAGTTTTCAGTTGCTTCATTTTCTCCTCAAGCACTTTAAACCGATCTTCCATGTGCTTTTCTCTTTGTTCAAGCTCTCTAAATTTCACCTCAACCTTTTTCTCTTTAAGTGCTATATCTTTCAGTTTTTTCTTGAAGAATCCTTGTTCAGTTTGGAATTTTTCCTTTTCTAATTGAAACTCACCATGAACCAAATCCAGTTTCTTCTCCCTAGAATCAAGATCTTCTGATCGCTGCCTATATGCCTCTTGAATAGAACTGAGCTCTCCCTCCCTTACTTGGAGTATTTCCTCGAAAAAGTTCAAGTCCTGCTCGTGGAGTTCAAGTTCCTTCTTAATTGTATCCAGACCCTTGTCCTTGTCCTCCAGTTCCTTCTTCACTGAGGTCAGACGGTCTTCCTTGATAGTAAGTTTCGTCTTTACAGAATCCAAAGTAGTTTCCTTCTCTCTTAGTTCCTTCTGAATGGAATCTAGGTAATGTTCCTTTTCTCTAACTTCCTTCTTCACGGTGTCCAAGCTGCTTGCTTTTGTTTCAAGTTCCTTCTCCATCTTCTGTAAAATATTTTCCTTAACCTGAAATTCTTCCATTCGTTCAGCGAATTTTCTCTCTTTCAACTGAAGGACATCTGATTCTTTGCGAATCAAACTCTGAATCTTATTCAGCTTCTCCAAGAGCTCCTCAAACTCCTTCGCCTTCATACTAATCTCCGTAAAACTAGACTTGCAAAAATTCTCCAACTGCTTATGCTCAAATCCTATTTCCTCCAAAAGGCGTTCCCCAATATTCTCTTGCTCGATCAGCTTCTCCTCTCTCAATTTCACAGCTTCATCGAATCCCTTTTTGGCAAAAATGAAGTCTTGCCACTTGCATTCCAAATCCCTGATTTCTCTTTCTTGGAATGCACAAAACTCCTCTTCTTTTGTTTCAACTTCTTTCCGTTTCTGCTCTAAAGATTCCCTGATCAAGTCAAGTTCCTTAGAGCCCTCAGCCACCGATTCTTGTACTGAAGTCAAGTACTTCTCCCTGACCTCAAGTTCATTGAAGCATTCTTGCAAACATTTGGTGGTACAATCAGACTCCTCCTCAAAAGTCTTCCATTCAAGCATAAACATTAACATTAATTTCCTTAAACCCTTCTTCATTACCTCATTCTGTTGCATAACTTGAGATATCTTCTCCATAAATAAACCTTTTTTATTTGCTCACACAATCTTCATAAGCTAAGAGCAAGGAAAATGAGATAAACCGGGCTTCATTAAACCCATCAGCTTTTTCTTAAACCTCTAATCAGAGGCGGCGAATGTAAGATTTAAATAAAGTGAATTCAATCTTTAATATTTATAAAATTATGGGTTAAGATACATTATATGTCACAATTTAGTGAATTTTTATACTAAATTTATATTTCGCGTCACAAGTACCGCACATGAAATCAAAAAGGGGAATACAGTATTTCTGAGAAGCACGTGCTAGTACTCAATTTCTTTGAAAAGAATTTGATGAAGTGAAGACACTTATCGAGCCTCCATTTATGGCCTCTATCTCCATTGAGAGAACCCTAATATACTCTATTTTGAGGTTAAGAAACACTGCTGGTTATTGCAGAGCTTTTCCACTTCTCTTCAAAATTCTGGAGGTTAAAATAATTCTTCACTTTCCTACTTTAAATGGGGGGAAATTGACAAAAGTGGTATCTTATTTAAGGATAGATTCAAATTAGTCCCTTAAGTATGATCTAAGTAACTTTTTGTCATTTAAGTTTGCCAATATTTCACACTTAAGTTAAGCAAACTCCGTTTGTTAGATTTGACGGAAATTCACATTTAGATGTATATTTTTTTTGTTTTGTAGATTCTGCTAGTTTTGGTATATTTTAATTTGATGAAAACTATAAAAAATGAATTTAGCTGGAAATCACATTTAGAAGTACAATATTTTGTACTCCCTCCGTTCCAATTTATGTGAACATGTTTGACTGGGCATAGAGTTTAAGAAAAAAATGAATACTTTTAAAATGTGTGGTCCTAAACAAGTCAAAAAAGGCTCAGAGCATTTGTGTGGTTATAAAAGCTTCTCATTAAAATTAGAATTGTAAGTTTAAACTAAATTGTTATCAAATGTAGAAATGGGTCATTCTTTTTGGAGTCTCTTCATATTCTTAGATTTTTATTACGTTATGTGGTTTGTTCGCCTCAGGTATTGTATTCTCTGTTGCTATTAATTGGTATTACTTATCCTTTATCTCTCTCTTTTTCTTTTCTCTTCCCTCTTTCTTCCTTTCTTGCTTTCCTCTTCTTCTTATTACCTTTCCTGAGCCGAAGGTCTATTGGAAACAGTCTCTCTACCCGTTAAGAAGGGGTAAGGTCTGCGTACATACTACCTTCCCCAGACCTCACCTGGTGGGAACATACTAGATTTGTTGTTGTTGTTGGTCATTCTTTTTAAAACGGATCAAAAATGAAATAAGTTCACATAAACTGGAATAGAGGAAATAATTTTTACTATTTTTAATGTATTTTTGAGTTTGGTGCAGCTTTTGAGGTGTAATTCTACCATGTTGATATATTTTCCGTGTCTAGTTCTTGTTTCCCCCATAATTGCGCTTCTTTAGGTAATTTTGCGAATGACTCAAGCTTCATCAATATAGTTAATGTTTCTTTAATGACAGTAATCAATAATGGCGAAGCTAGAAACTTTTTTAAGGGTATTCAAATTTAAAAAAAGTTAATTTTTTTTTCGACAAAGAGTGTTCAATATGTGTTATATACCTCTAAAACGTAATATTTTACCTACGCATACAGGGCAATTTTTCAACGAAGGGTGGTCAGTTGACCACCCTTAACCCCATGTGGCTTCGCCACTGGTAATCAACTGCAGACAAATTTTCTTTTGAACTTAACTTTGTGCACAAGATGAGAATTCCAGACAAATAACAGGGAATAGTCAGTTTTTGAATTAATAATTAAAAAATAGCCAGCATTTGCAGAGTCGTTGAAAAATAGTCATTGTTTTGCTGAAACACAGAAAGTTCTAGCACAATATATTAGATTATGGAGCTCCGGCATATAAATTTCCAACATATTATGTTGGAACTCCAACACATAGAAAGTTCCAGTATAATGAGCTGGATTATGGAGCTCCTGCGAGTAAACTTCCAGCATATTATGTTGGAACTCCAGCACAAGATGAAATTCCAGCACGTCATGCTGGAATCTCATATGTAAAAAATTCAAACTCCAGCATATTATGTTAATTTTTAAGGTGTTTTTGTTCAAATTTTATCTTAACATAAAAAAATGATTAAAATTCTATTACTTTTGAAACTATGACTATTTTTCAATTATCAATTATAAATAAACTATTTCTAATTCTTTTTCCCTGTATTTTGCAACATAAGGCTGGACCAAACTCAACTTTGTAGTTCAATTTTTCTTACATACTTGTAAAATATGAACTATATGAAACATTGATAAACTCTCTCCTATAGGGCTATTTACTTTTACATCAGCTAAAGCATTCAGTTGATTGGATTAAAACGTTAAGTTTTTCTAGATGTTAACTCCCCTGCACCATGATTAGATTGGTGGATATCAACAAGTTGCACTAAGAGAATGTATCTCGAGTTCTACGACCAAGGGGTCGTTTGGTGCATACGATAAGGATAATAATTTTAAAATAATTAAAAAGAAATGTACTAGAGGCAACCTCCACCCCACTAAATCAAATAGGACATTTCAATGTGATGAAAGTTCCCATTTAAAGGCATCTAAATGCATAGGCGAATCTCGGATTTCTTGAATACGAATATACCACTAAAAAAAATAGAACACAAGTATTAAGTGAGGAAGGATCCATGTTCCTTTGGGTAAATAACCAAATATTTAATCGAACGCACCATTTAGTCATTTTGGAGCATGAGTGCTAACAGATAATATTAAACTAATTCTATAAAATACGTACATAAAATTTCTAGTTTCACGGAGAGACCATGGGTTTACGTACCCCGTGGTTTGGTCTATAAATCCGCCACGTGTAAATCGCATTTGTGTAATGTGATTTATACATCGCAATTGAGAATGCGATTTGGAGAGAAGAAGTTAATTCCTTCTTGATATCTGAAAAAAATCAAATATAATAAACCACAAAAAAAGACCAAAAATTTACTTAAAGTGGACCGAACGGAGTACTTGTTTATGTATGCTAGCACTAGAAGTTAAAGCTAGTCCTATAAGAATATCAATTGATTCACAAACAAGTTCAAACAAAACATACAGAAAGCTGTAAGATCTCTTTATTCATATCAATTTTCTCTACATATCTTGTTTGTTTCAATTACAAAGCAATGTACTACAACGAATCTCCAACCCACAAAACCTAACACCCGGAAAATAAAGAGGAAAAAAAAGTTTCAAAGCTAAAAAAAAAAAAAAAAAAAAAAAAAAAAAAAAAAAAATTCACAAAATTTCTAGAGGGGTTATCAATGTACCAGTCCTAACCTAGGATTTTTACACAAATAGCCCGTCATATTATTTATTTTTTCTAGTCATATATATATAGATTATATATTAATTATACATAATTATATACATATAATAAATAAATTATTCATATATTATATATTCACCGACTATTTTTAGTTTAAGCAGTTTGATGATCGGCTATTTAGATTAATTCTTAATATTTTATTGATCGCTTTGGATCTAGGCTTGTACTGCTTTAAATTGTATCACTAGGTTTGTTTCCTCATATACCCAAGCATCATTCCCGTGTTTTGCTCATGCAGGATTTGCCTTTGATGTTTCAATCAACTGGATTTAGTTAAAAATGGGTGCAACAGCAAGGAGCTTCTTTTGCAAAAGGGATCTAGAGGGGTGGTTCAAGATTCTTGAATTAAAGCAGGGAAGCATTTACATGGTTGATACAGGCTGTGATAGGGCTATTTCTGAAATGGGTATGTGATTGTATAATAGAATCTTGATTTTTAGCATTGGCCAATCTTGTTTTCTTGGCATTGATTTTGGAATATCTATGCTGGAATTAGTTATTTTGATATTATTTTTTATTGATTGTTTGACATGTTGTATTATTATTGGGACTATCAATTTTATTATTTTATCTTGGGATAACTTATTTTGAGTTTACTATTCTACCATCTGGCTGGTATAAGCTATCCCGGTCTATCTTTAATCCTATCTTCACTTATCCAGGATTAGTAACCAAACAAGATATAAAACGGTACTAAATTTTTGTCTTTAAAATTATTTTTGCTTATCCATCGTACCAAAAGAACCAATAGTGAATTGTGGTAGCAAGGTTGTAAATTACGATATCCTATCAAAAAGACTAATACCCGCCCGCCGTTCAATTAAAATTGTACTTCAAACCGGTCATTACAGTTATTCTGCTGCAATAACTTAGCCAACGACGTATGCACTTGAAAGCTAAAAGACCCTACTTTGGTAAAGAAATGGTTCAATCAAAATTAGTTATAATTCCCAAAGAAAATTAAAAGAATCCGTAAGTGACGGAAAACACTTAGGCCTCGTTTATTTTTTTTTATGATTAAGACGTCTGAATCTGAATATCAAGATATGTATTCAGATTGAGACATCTGAATTTGAATACACATCTAAATATTAAGATGTATATTAAGATTTGAATACTAAATGATTAATACTGTTTGATTTTTAACATTTGAATATATAAAATTTATCTTTATTTGAAAAAATTAATAAACAGAAAATTCAAATGAAATACTAATGAATCTAATATTCTATCAATAAAATATAGTGGTTGCTGGTGGTGATGGCTAATAGTGGTGCTTGTGGATGCAGACTAAAGGCGGTGGTTGGTAGTAGGTTTGGTTGATGGTGGTGGTTCAGGGTAGTAGCTAGTGGTAATTAGTAGGGGTGGCAATTACGATTGATGATGGTGGTGTCACGACCCGAAATACCACCTTCAGGCTGTGATGGCGTCTAACATTAAACCCGCTAGACAAGCCAACGTTACTAGTTATTCCGATTTATTCCTTTGCTATTTAGCATTTTAAAAGGTGACATATAAGAACAAATAGAAATGAGAATGCGGAAGGTAAGAAATGAGAATGCGGAAGGTAAGAAATTCAACAACTTAAATAATAAGTTTTACGACAACTTCCTTAAACATACCTCCAGAACTGGTGTCACAATTTCACGAACAGTCTAAGATTTTGCTAAATACAATGGTTTGAAACAATTAAATACAAATGTCTTGGAACTACTGAAATGAGACAGGAAATGAGAGAAAAGAGTAGGAGGTGACGCCAAGGCCCACGAACGTCTGCGGGACTACCTCGATGTCGCCTGTGTGGACTGAAGGGTACTTCCTCTGTCAGTGTCCACTTGGTCCGGCTGCGTAATCTGCACAACATAAAAAAGTGCAGGTGTAGCATCAGTACAACCGACCCCATGTATTGAGTAAGTGTCGAGCCTAACCTCGGCGAAGTAGTGACGAGGCTAGGACACGACAAAAAATAAACACCTGTGTAATTCAGTAATATGTAATAGAAATGACGGCATAAAGTAAACAGTTAAATACAAATACGGGGAGAACATGTTAGGGTACAAAAGGGGGGGAAACGCTTATCGAGTAACAAAACATGACCACCGACTAGTATCCAAATAATAACAGGGAACAAACAAGTGCACAACATCACCCTTCGTGCTTTACTCTCGTTCTCACCAAAACAAGTGCACGACATCACCTTTCGTGCTTTTACCTCACACTATCATGTCACAACATTATCCTTCGTGCATTATCTCTCATATCATGGCACGACATCACCCTTCGTGCTTTTAAAATCACAATATCGGCACGACATTAACCTTCGTGCTTTCAAAAATATAAGTTATGGCACACCCTTTGTGCTTTACACTCTTCCTCACCCAACAATAACCAGAACGCAATTTGGCAAGGAAGAACTACAATACATACCATAATTTTACAACATCCCGGTAAGGGAACAATAACAGAAATATCACCATCCTGGCAAGGGACACAACTATAATCAATCTCAATGAACGTACAACATAACCAAATAATTCTCGACCAGACAACTAATCAACATTGTTCACAACCAAGTATTTCCAACTATTGAATAATCTTCAAAATGAAATTTACTTCATAACACAATGGATATCAACGCATGCTTGACAACAAGGTATAGGTACCCGTCACCTCACCTATACATTGAACATGATAATAACACGTAGCACATATGACTCAATACCTATTCCCTCAAGCTAAGATTAGTCCAAACACTTACCTCGACTCTAAGAATGCAAGTCAAGCCTCAACCACGGCCTTTCCTCTCGAATCCGACTCCGAAACGATAATATCTAGACATAATTGACTTAATAACATCAATAATTACTCAATAACTCAATCCTAAAGCCTAAAGCCTAATTATACATTTCCCATCATTCTTCCAAAAATATCAAAATTCGACCCGGGGTCCGCTTGGTCCAAACACGAGGTTCGGACCAAAACCCGATCACCCATTCCCCCACGAGCCCGAATATACAATTTATTTTGAAATCCAACCCCAAAATGAGGTCGAATTCCCAAAAATTAGAAAAGCCCTAACTTTATCCAAAACCCCCAATTTCTACCCTTGGTTTCATGCTTTTAGGCCTAGAATCTAGTGATTGATGAAGAGAAATGAAAGGAAATGAAGTTAAGAACACTTACCTATGAAGATATAGAGGAAAGGTCTCCCAAGGAGAGTGGAGAAGAAGAAGTTTGGAAAAAATGGGTTTAATCCCGTAACTATTCTATTTTTAGGCTTTTGAAATGACTGGACGAAAATAGCCTCCGCGATCGCGACAAGTGCCATGCGATCGCAAAGGGTACTGGATTATTGACTTACTCGATCGCGAGACGAAGTATGCGATCGCAAAGAGTACGGGACACGGACCTACGCGATCGCGTCCTAAGGCCAGCGGTCGCACTGAACAATTGCTACCCAGCCCCCAACCCCACAAGAGACTTATGCGATCGCGGACGTAGGGTTGCGTTCGTGTAGAGCTTAAACTCCAAAGCTCCGCGTTTGCACCCAGCTCCTTACGATCGCGCAGAGCAAATCAGCCACCCCGCCCAATTGCACATCGCGATCGCTTGCACTACACCGCGATCGCAGAGAAGAAAAAGCTGGACACCAGATACAGCCTAAAATACCAAAAATTTCCTAAGTTTAGCACCCGTACACTAACCTAAAACTCACTCGAGCCCTCGGGGCTCAAAAACCAAATATACACACGATTTCCAAATCATCCTACGGACTTATTCAAGTAATAAAATCACCAAAATAACATCAACCTTCATAAACTTCTAAATTTTTCAATTTTGATCCGAAATACGTCAAACCAAGTCCGTTTCTTACCAAATTTTACAGATAATTCACATAACGCATATTGAACCTGTTCCGGGCTCCGGAACCATAATACGGGCCCGGTAACACAGATTTCACATCAAAGATCATTTTCAAAAGTCTTCATTATTTTCAGAAAATAATTTTCTTTAAAAATTTATTTCTCGGACTTGGGACCTCGGAATTCGACTCCTGGCATATGCCATGTCCCATATTTTCCTACGGACCCTCCGGGACCGTCAAATCACGGGTCCGGGTCCTTTTACCAAAAATATTGACCAAAGTCAACTTTATTTAAATAATTATTATAAGAATATCATTTTATCAATTTTTCACATAACGGCTTTCCGGATACACGCCCGGGATGCGCACACATATCGAAGTAAGATAAAAGGAGGCTTTCATGGCCTCAGAACATAGATTTAGCTACAATTACACGGGATGACCTTTTGGGTCATCACAGGTGGTGATGAGTAGTGATAGTTAATAATGGCGAGTGGTGGTGGTAGTTGTGATTGAGAAAGGTGGTGATGGGTGATGGTAGTTTATAATGATGGACATTGGCGATTATGGTTGTTGATGGTGATGGGATGGTTAGTTGTGGTAGTTGAGGTGGATGAGTGTTGTTTGTGGTTGAGAATGATGGTGGTGAGAGTGGTGCGAATGGCGAATGATGCGAATGTGGTTGGACATAAATTTGGTTTATACTTGAAAAAAAAAAGAATTTTTAAAATTATATTGGAAAAATAATTTTTGAAAGCTGAAGTTGTGTTTGACCTTGCATTTTATCTGAAGAAAAATTAAAGTTTTGAGAGTCGAGGAAAAAATTTCACCCAAAAACCGTCCTAAATTAGTTTATGGAAACTTGAAATTTTTTTGCAAACACTAACCATATTTCATGAGCAAACGATTTTTTTTTTAAAAAAAGTTGAAAAGAAGTAGCCAAAATTTATGAGCAAACGGGAGTTTAGTTAAGTTTTTAGGAGTGTCCATCGAAAAATAACATGGGAGCATTCTCTATGCATCACTCTTTCAATTTCGCGCAATCACAATGATCAAGAAATAAGAAGAGATAAATACAAAATTTGAACTTTAATAATTTAAAATCATTGTCACCCAAGAAAAAGAAGAAGAAGAGAAAAAGTCTGAAGTTGTTTAAAAACTGATTATTAGCGTCTTTTTGTTTATGTCTTTTCAGAAGCTTCATCACATAAATCATATCTTTTTATGCACTTGCCTCTTTTCATTTGATATGTTGAATTTTTGGGGGTCTCCAACTAAGCAATGAATTTCACGATCGTTCTTATTACTTACTACTACATAATAAGTCAGTGTATTCCACATTGTTGCTGACCTAGGCAATTGAAAATAAGAAAATGAATTTTAAGTTCTATATACAAATAATATAAATTGTGTTTACATAGCAAGTTATTTAATTATTTATATTCTCTCAGTACATAAATTTTAAACTAGCCCTCATTTACGAAGGAGTTAGTTGATTCCTTGTAACGACCTGGCCGGTTGTTTTGAGCAATTGCGACTGGTTCGGCAGTTTGAGGTCATGAGTAGCTTCACCTAGTTTATTATGACTTGCGTGCATCATCGGCTCGGGTTTTTGAGTGGTTCGGAAATGATTTTAAGTGGTGACTCTCATTTGAGAAGCTCAAAGTGGAAGGAATTGACCAAGTTTGACTTTTTTAGTAGGTATGGATGATGATTTTGAATTTGGGCGTATGCCCGAATTTGCATTTGGATATTTCTTGAGGGTTTCAATATCATTTGGCGGAAGTTGGCAATTTAAAGATTTAGAATTTTCCTAGGTTTAGCCATGGTTTGACTTTAAGGCTATCGGATTTGGATTTTGATTTCGGGACTTGGAATAGGCCCGTTTAGTCATATGGAACTTGCTCGCAAATTTTGGTGTCATTTGGAGTTGATTAGATAGGGTTCGGATGCGTGGTTGCGATTCTAGAAGTTCTTGAAGCTCATGGGGATTTCCATGCGTTTTGGCCTCCGATTCGTGATTCTAGAGGTTATTTGATATTTTGATCGCGCGAGCGATCTCATGTAATATTTTTAGACTTGTGTGGATGTTTAGTTTAGAGCCCCTAGGGTTCGGATGAGTTTCGTACGCATTTTTGAGTGTTTGGAATAAGGTCCAACTTTGCTGGTGTTCTGATCTCGCATTTGCGAGTTGAGGGTCGCATTTGCTACAACCGCTTTTGCGGACTTGTGATTGCTTTTGCGAAGAGGCTGGGAACTAGTGCGAAGCCAGCCTCGCAAATACAATGGTGTACTGGGCAGTAGTAGTTCAGTTTTGCGAACATTTGGGTCGCTTATGCGAATGCCCTATCTTCTCATTTGCGACCTGATTTATCGCGTTTGCGATAGAAGCAGAACTGTTCAAGGTTCGCTTTTGCGAAGTAATGTGCACTTTTGCAGGGTTCACATTCGCGAACCCTGTCGCAAATGCGAAATCCGCAGCCTGTGTATAGCTGAACACTTCAGGACTTAGCTTCATTTTGATATATTTTGAACCTTAACCTCGATGGAAGGCGATTTTGTGGAGGGATTTCATACCAAACTATTGGGTAAGTAATTTTAATCAACTTCCAATTATATTTCGTGATTATACATTAGGTTTAACATCAAATTCATGAGAATCTAAGGGAAAAATTTGGAGATTTTGTCAAAGTTTTTAAAAAATAAAAATTTGAGATTTGAGAGTCAAATTGGACTCGGATTTGAAAAAAAAATACGTATATAGACTCGTGGAGCTATGGGTATCAAGACCTACCCTTGGACCCGGGTTTTGACCGGGTGAGCTCGGGTTTAACTTTTGTTGACTTTTTAGAAATTGTATAAAGATCATAGATTTGTTAATTAAAATTATTTTCTCTTGCATTGTTTGATGTATTTAAGTCGTCTTCGTTTAGATTGAACCGAGTGGAAGTGAATTTGTAAAGAAAAAGCTAATTTGAGTATTGATTTGGCCAAATTGAGGTAAGTATCTTGCTTAACTTTGTGTGGGGGGAAAGTACCCCTTAGGATTTGAGGTATTTGTGTTATTCGTGTTATGTGCAGGCCGTGTACGCGAGGTGACGAGTGGTACACAGCCTATATATGGTATTTGATGGTTTCGAGTATCTAAACACTTTCCATGCCCTTAATTGAAGTGTCATAACCTGTGATATCTTTCATTGTTAATATACTATACATGCTCTACTTGACGTTGTTAGCACTTGTTCTTCCTCTTACTTGATGTATATGCTTTAGTTGAAGTTGTTGCCTTCCTTATTGTCTTGTGCCCTCTTAATTATTGAGTTCCTTCCATGACTTTGTGCTAATATGTTACCTGTCTTAATTGTTGTATTTGCACACCTAGTTGTCACGTGCTTCACTTGTGATGTTGGTCTTGTCATATTGTTGTGTTCCTTGATTTTTATGTGATTCCTTCATTGTCGTGTACTCATACCCTATGATTGTAGAAATTCTTGTAAATTGAGTATTGGATTGTTGATTTTATTGATTTATATATAGATCGGGTTGTACGTCGCAACAGGTGGAATAAGGGAGCATTTATATTGATAAAGTGGGATCAGATTGCGCACCGCAACATGTGAAATAAGACTGGATTTATATGATGAAATAAGGGAGAATTATGATATTGACTCGGATTATATGGTGGGATCGGGTTGCACGCCTGATCTCGTCCAAATCACACCTCCATTCGGGGTTGTGAAAGGGTCGATTGCAAAAATAATACCGAACAAGGAGTTGGGATTGAATCCAGAGGTAGCGGAGATGAGAATAGTAGTATATATTTGGATAAAGCACGTGAAGTATCTTGATTTCACTTCCACAAATATGGTTTTGTTTTTACTTCTATAGTTACGCTAAGGATTACAATTCTAAGATATAAAACTAGAGAATATTGTTTTTGTTGTTGTTTTTCAAATAATGTAAAAGGCTAGGGCTATGACTGTCACCTAGGTGTTTGTTTAACGGGTTGTGAGCTTTAAAGCGTGTTTTGTTGGTCGGTGTATATTATAGCTATCAACACACAATTACCCACTCAATACCTCTCGGTAAGAGAGTGGTTTTGCCCAATTTGACTTTCTCAAGTCCAAATGGGTATTGAATAACACAGTTGATAAAATGCTCAAGTTGGATTTTATTATCTCTAGGTTCAACCCTTTAATTGGGACTATAAATCTCTTGATTTCATCCCAAATTCTTGTTAGCCAAGTTTTCCTAGACTAAGTCTCTCTTTCTCAAGTAGAAACCAAGTCAAATAGGCATAAACTAATGTTTACGACCATTAATTCTACAATTAAAGCAAGAACAAGGCTAAATAATAAACACTCAATCATAAACAAGCCCTAAATCAAACACCCATTAGGTTCACACACTAGGATTGGGTCACAACCCTAGCTAAAAATCTAGCTACTCATATTGGGTATTGAATAAAATAAAGAAGAAAAGGTGAAAAAACTCATATTGCAAGATTAAAAGATGAAATCCCAATGTTAAATCACTAATATAAGCTAAAGCTGCCAAAAAGGGTAAAGAATAACGGCTACAGACTTTTCAACATTCAAAAATTGACCTAATTTCGTGAAAGAAGTCTATTTATACAAAGCTGGAATTTTCGGACGAAAATGCCCTTTCGGAGGTTTAGTCCGCACTTCTCTTCATCTCTTGGCATGAGTTGAATCTACGGCCGCACAATTCTGGATTGCGGCCGCATCTCTCATGTTCCGCGGTCCGCACAATTTTGGGTGCGGTCGCACTGGGCTCTTTTCCGGACCGCACATTTCCTGAGTGCGGCCGCATAGTTGATTTCTGCGGCCGCACAATTATAGTGTGGTCCGCATTTCTTTTTGATCTTGAAATTGATCTCTTTGAACTTTGGCTTCTGCGGATGCACAATTATTGTGCGGTTCGCACTTTGCACTGGAGCTCTGCTAATTTTCCTTCACAATTTGTGGTCGCAGATAGAAATCTGCGGTCCGCACTTGAGCTTGTGTGTCAGATTTTTTTGTCCTTGTTCACATCACTCCTTCTTAAGCTAATAAGTAGTATAAATCCCCACTTATCAACTCCCCCAAACTTAAGCTTTTGCTTGTCCTCAAGCAAATAAGGTCACTAACTAGAGATATTTCTTCCAAGAATTTGTTTTTAATCATAAGCATGTAGTTAAGTGTATTGGTACCAAGTGAAGCATGCTTGACTCTCTTATTCATTATTACTACTGTTCTTACCTAAACATCAAAAACGGACTCAATCCTTTAAGAAGGTTGTCACGCCATCCATCGTTGGGAAGAGTCACCCGGTTCACACAAAAACCACTTTTGAAAAGAACTGGGGCATTAAGAAAATCAAAGTCTTATTGATCAATTAAACATAAAAATAAACTACTAAATCAAAAAGAAGCTATTAAAGTAAATAAGAAGCTATTAGGCTAAACATTGACTACTAAGAAAACAAAATATATAAGCTATGAAGTAAACTACTAAAAGCATAAATGAATATACAAACTGAGAAAGGGAAAAAGAATATATACATCAATATAAAGAGAAGAATATGTACAAAATAAAAATAAAAAGTAGAAAATATTATCAGTTATTACAGGCCAATGTCAACTCAAAATAGACTCCACCCCCTGAATAAAAATAAGCATTGTCCTCAATGCTTAACAAAATTAAAATAAGGAAGGGAAAGAGTATAGGGGACTCCCTATGCGGTCTCAGTGTCCATAGCAGCATCACCTCCTTCAGGCCTCTCCAACTGAATCTCATCATCCTCTGCTCGGGGAGTAGCTGGGTTGGTGAACATTTATGGCACCGCCTCAGTAGTGTGGGCAGCAAGGTCTGGCTCCTCAGACTGGCCAGCTGGTGCTGATGGTGTTGTTGGATCTACGGGTACTGATTGATCTATCTCCATGAATATGTCAAATGGAAGATCACCAGCTGCTTCTATCTTGGTCACCTCTCGTCTCAACTTGTCAACTAATTTCCTTGAAGCCTGAAATTTCCTCATCTTCTTCTCCTGCTTCCCGAGCTCCTCAATTTCTCCCTTATGTTCCACCAAGGTATCCATGATGGTATTTTGATTCTACAAAATCTTCTTCGAAGTTTTCTCTACTGACGGAGGAATCTGGGGTGCTGGGGTAGAAGCCTCTGCTGCAACAACACTGGATAGGTCAGGCAGCTTTGTCGTAGCTGTCTGCATCCAGTTGTTGAGACTCACTAGTGTCTGGGAGACTCGCAACGCAGGGAGTGGATAAGTAGAGGAGGAAGGCACTACTACTAATGGCCTTGAAGATGGAAGTGGAGGCATGTCAGTTGTCTCAGTGAAAGGACCGGCTGCTACGGAAGGAATGGTTGTTGTAGACGGCATGGCAGCTGAATATGCAACTACCACCGATGGCTCATCAGACTGGCCTACGGTAGTAGTCGACTTATACTTGTTCTTCGGGTTCCTCGAGTCCTTCAGAGAGTACCAAGAGAAGGGCTTTTTAGCCCTAACCTTCGTATCAAAACTCTTGGGCTCCACCCCCGTATCCGTGAGATATTCCGTGATAGTAGGGGTGGCTTCGGTCGATTCGGTCGGTTATTATGAAAGTACGATTCGATTTATCGGTTTTCAATTTTGTAATATTAATAACCAAATCAAACCAAAGTATTTACGGTTCGGTGCAGTTGTTTGAAGGTTCGATTCAGTTATTTTTGGTTATTAACGGTTCAAGATTTTTATATCCGATATAGACTACGGATCTTTAATTATAGCAAATTCTTTCATTATTTCTAGTTGGCAGTCCGTCATTCTCGAAACACCAGTAATACCACTGATTCTCTCGAGTTTATTGATTCTCTCATTTGGGACATGAATGAGCTACTCAATGATAATGTCAATTTAATGGCTCTTGTCAGGAAACAAATTTTAACAGTACATGACGAGCTCAAATCAATGAGAATTTTGTTCTAGGAAACCCGTCAACTGAGCAATAACAAAGAGCTCAGAGATATTTCGACAATGATGGTAGCTCTAGCGTACGATGCAAAGTTTGTGATTGATTCCATTATGGTCTTCGACTATCCTCTCTGGTAACTTATTTTATGGGATTCTAACACCGTAAAAGATATTAAGTCTATGAACTCTGATATTGCAGCGATTCTTGAGAGGAACACTAATGCGAATACGCCACTACCATTTCGACAATTACAAAACTTTTGTTTTTTCGTGCCGAAAACCGAAACACCAAAACCGTAAACGACACTGAATACCCAAATTTAATAATTTAAAAACCGCACACCAACCGAATAACCAATTAAACCGAAATCGAAAAATTGAAATTCACGGTTCGATCGATTTTTTCAGTTCGATCGGTATTATGCCCACCCTTACGTGATAGTGTTGGGATACGGATATGAGCTTTCACCATGCCTGAAAACCAGTAAAATTTTGACTGACATGATGGCACCCACATTGATTGTGTACCCGTCCATGATGGAGGCAAGTAAGACTGCCCGAGGGACTAGGAGATTGTTCTTATTCTGGCTCGGGTCTATGCGAATGCACACAAATGTTTGCCACCCTTTTGCCTCAAAGTTGAGGGTGGCCCACTGAACCCTGCTGTGATCCATGGTGGCGGTGGTCCTGTAACTGCTAATATCTCAGCTAATCAAGGGCGAGCGATATCACCCATTACGAACTTCTCCAAATACTGCACCGGCTCCACATCCTCGAGTCCCAAGTAAGTGTTCAGGGTGCTCTGATTGAATCTTACTTTCAAGTTTCTCACCTAAGTCACCTTAGTCTCCTTCTTGATGCATTGGCGTAGAATTCACGGACTAAGTTCTCCTTGGCATCCACCACACTTTGAGTGAACCATGTCCACCATTTTCTCCCCCCGAAACTCCTTTGCCACATTCTAATTAAATCTATCCAAGTCTTTCAAAAGAAACTGACGCTCAGGTGTGAGCGATCTCTGAGGCCACCACTCTCGAAACCTGATAAAAGCTGTCAGGCTCACAAATCTGTCTTCCCAAATTTCCTTCTTTTTCGACCTCTCGAGGCCGGCAACTCTTGTATCACCCCCTCGACTGTCATTCAAAATATCATCATCATCATCAACATCAACTGTGGCTGGTGCGGCGGGGGTGTGAGTAGATGAGGGTTCTGAACTCTGAACGCCAACTTCCGAACCCTCAGAAGTGCTTGTTGAGGTGGAAGGCTCATTATAGAGTTGGTATCTTTCTGGAAATTGATGTGGTTGAGATTGGGCCTCCGGTTGTGCTTCCACAGAGTGGCTCTCAGAGGCTTCCTTAGACGGGATGTATGAACTTGATTCAGTGGGCTCTGTGGCCCTACCTTACCCGGTGGTTGCTTTTTTAGATATCCCTTTTTGCACAAAGAGTGGTTGGGTGCCCCTACCTTGGCCTTGGGAGGGTTTATCCCTCCCCTTGGATGTATCACCACATCCCCGTGATCTGACCATTGTCTGCAATACATAGCAACAAGAACCAGTTAGTTTCAAATCCAAAATATCAAACAGTTGCAGACAAAACAGTGTGCAAGTTGGGGAAGTGCGGTCCACACATTTTTGGGTGCGACCGCAGATGGGCTTGTGCGAACCGCTTAATTTTTGAAGTGCGGCCGCAATGATGGTGTTGCGGCCTGCATAATTTTAAGTGCGACCACACAATTGAAGTGCGGTCCGCATAATCTTGAGTGCGTCCGCACAATTGCAAGCTCAAAGATGGTAAATCTCTGAAGTCAGAGAATTGATCGATCTGCGGCCGCACATACTTTTCTGGGGGCGCGTTTCAACTTCTGCAGACCGCACAACAATATGCCTAGCCTAATGATCTGCGGACCACACAATTTCTTGTGCGGCAGCACAATTCAAACACAAATGGTAGTGAACTTAGGGCTTTTCAATTTAGCACAATTTAGACATGGTATTGACAATTTAGATATGATACACAGTTTACCCATCCCCCAATTAGCAACTAGGAAGTTATCCACACAATTTTAAGCCCACATGATAAAGAATTTGACATTAGGCCTCAAAATAACAAAACTAACTATGAACAAAATTAGAAAAGTTTAAAGATGAATTGAACATACCAGTAATGTAATGATGCAAGAAAGAATCAAAGATGATGAAATGTGAGTGATATGCTTGAATCAATTGAGTGCACTGTGCTTGCCTTAGTGTCAAATGTTCAGAGAGTGTAAAGTTTGAACAGTGGTGAGGAGGAACTATTTATAGATGGCCGGTTAGGGCAATGATTCACGAGTTGAGTGCGACCGCACAATTTTGTGTGTGGTCCGCACTCCTTACCTGTTACCACTTTTACCCATTGTCGATCTGCAGTCCGCACATTTTTTAGTGCGGCCGCAGATTTTAGTGCGGACCGCACTGTCACGACCCAAAATCTATTAAGGTCGTGATAGCGTCGGACACCATTGTCAGGCAAGCCAATCATTAATTAGTTGAAATAAATTTTCGTTTTAATATTTTTTTTGGAAATCATTACCTTTAACTTATTACGTAATAACTAAACAAAATTCGTTAAATAAATACGACAGTTTAATATTCCATTTTTATAAAGTACATCCTATACACATCCCAGAACCCGGTGTCACAAGTGCATGAGCAAATTCTAAGATTTTCACAAATACTACAAAGCTTGTCCGAAATACAAACTGGACAAGGAATTTAAAATGAAAATAAATACAATATGAGGTAGACTCTGTCAGCTGCTAATCGCCTCCGGATGATGCAGCTCGCCTAAGTCTCCATACCTGCCACATCGCTATGAAAGTACCTGTGCAATAAAAATGCACAGCAAGTATAGCATGAGTACGAAACTAACGTGTACTCAGTAAGTATCCCGCCTAACCTCAAAGAGGTAGTGACGAGGTGTCGATTTGACACTTGTTAAAGGTCAATTTAGTATAATCAAGTGAGACACTAAGCATGATTGTCATAGGCAATTTATTTAAAATCAGGAATAAATAATATCAACCCTTCCACATTTAACACTTTAATTCTTTGTCATTTCAATAAAAAATAATCAAACATGAATGATTTAATCAAATAACAAATAATCAACGCGAAAGAACAACTTCTTCCAAAATTTTAATAACTTTAAATCTTTGTCATTTCAGTTGACAGCTTAAAATTTCCAGGCCAATAATCAGGCAAAATCACAGCAAATACGCAGTAAATATCATGCGCAAGAAATGTCGAGGGTCGAACGGCACGGACCAACAATAATAAATTGTGCACTGTCGAGGGTCGAACGGCTCGAACCATGGATGCATCTATTTTTCCGCTCGCGAATCGGTCATGCGACGCGATCAACATAATAATAATACGGCTAGCCTGCTCGCGAATCATACGTGCGACTCAGGTGCTCATATGTACACATATTCACATAATAAATCTGTATTTTTATCAAGAAAGCAGTTACTCAGGAAAGTGGTAAAATTCTTCTTAAAGGAACATGAAAAATAGCTTTTAAATCTTTGTTCTGAAACTCATTTTCCAAGTTTAATAATATTCAATAATAAAACCTTATCAGGATTACAATTATCCACGTAAGAATCAATTCTCTTTCTAAATGATTAAGAGAGGTACACTCTAGTCTTCTTAGGAAATAATTTATTGATTCAATAGCAGTAACAGTCTAATATTATGGGCAGGATTACATGTACAACACGTACGGCATGCTAGTGGGTCCTAGACTACCCGGACATGGCATAATAGTAGTTACGCACGGATTCCCGTCACCTCGTGCATACGTAGCCCCCGCAGATAGTAGCACATTTTTAATTAGTTCACCTAGGGGGATAATTCCCCCTCACAAAGTTAGAAAGGAGACTTACCTCGCCCCGAAATTCGATAAACGGCTTCCAAGCCCTTCCGACGACTCCAATGGATGCACAACGCCCCAAAACTACCAAATAACGGCAATCTAATGAAACTATACTCTAATACTTGTTAACAATTCAAATTATATAAATTCCCAACTCCGCTCGAAAAGTTGACCAATTTTCCCTCTGGCCCACGTGCCCGGATGCTGAAATTTTTTGAAGATAATGATTACCCATGACTTTACTAGCTCAAATATATAATTTACTCTTAATTTCATGCTCAATTTCGTAGTCAAAATCCAAAATACCAACCTCTAGGTATTCTAACAAAAACCCACAATTTCAACTAATTTCCATGTTCTAATCCATATATACACATGTATTTAACTCAAAATTGTGAATAAAACACTTACCACATTTTATATGGTGAAAATCGCCTAAAAATCGCTTCAATTCGAGCTCCATCGCTCCAAATATGCTAAAAATGGCCGAAACCTCGATATATAACTTCTTCCCAGGTATTTACTCATCGCGATCGCAAAGTACGAAAATTTGCTCTTCGCGATCGCGAAGAACAAATGCCCAGCTCTTCCGGACAGCCTCTAGTAGAATTGTCATACCTTTTTGTAAAAAAATCCAAATGACAAATGGTTTAATTTTCTGAAAACTACCAAGATTTACAACTTTCATGTTTTGCTCGTCTCCCAATTCCGTATATATTTCGAGATATAAGCTTCCAAAGTCAGCCCTGTGCAACACAAATTTCTTCTTTATCTTCCCGGATACCCTATAGTGTAACAGCCATATCTCTTTGTACACAAATCCAAATTCTAAATGTTTTAATTTTATAGAAACTAGACATAATGGTCTACAACTTTTATTTTTACACCATCTCAATGTTCCTTATATATTATGATATAGGAGCCCCCGAAGTCGAGTCAGTGCAGCAGAACATTTTTATTCTACGCGATCGCGAAAGTCTTTACGCGATCGCGATTCACTGGCCCATTTCTCTCATTTTACTCATCGTGATCGTGACCAATTCCCCGCGATCGCGTAGCACACTGCTGTAGCAAAAAACCAGCAGCTATAAATAGACTAGAAATGGTCTGAAACCACTTCGAAACTCACCCGAGCCCCTCGGGACCCCGTCCGAACGTGCCAACAAGTCTGAAAACGTATCACGGACTTAGTCGAGGCCTCAAATCACATCAAACAACGTCGAAATTATGAATCGCACCCCAATTCAAGCTTTATGAAATTTAAATTTTCAAACTTCCACATCCGATGCCGAAACCTATCAAATTACGTCCGATTGACCCCAAAATTTGCACACAAGTCATATTCGACATTACGGACCTGCTCCAACTTTCGGAATCACATTCCGACCCCGATATTAAAATTTTCACTTCCGGTCGGATTTCTCAAAAACCTTTAAATTTCTATCTTTAGCCAAATGACTTCAAAATGACCTACGGACATCCGAATTCACTTCTGATCGCGCTCCCAACTCCAGAATCACCATACGAAGCTATTCTCAGGCTCAGATTCCCAAACAGACATCAATCTCACTGAAATGCCTTCCAACCCAAATTTATAAAATTCTTCTAAAATGCTATCTTCCATAATATGCGCCAAAACGCTCCCGGATTATCCGACTCCCGATCTGAATATAACCCCAAGTCCTAAATCATCATACTAACCTGCTGGAACCTTCAAATCCTGATTCGGAGGTTGTTTACTCAAAATTCCAATCTTAGTTGATTCTTCCAACTTAAGGCTTCCGAAATGAGAACTTTCTTTCCAAATCCACCTGAACTTCCCGAATTTCAATTCCGACCATGCGTACAAGTCATAATACCTGAAATGAAGCTTCTCATGGCCCCAAACCGCTGAACGACGAGCTAGATCTCAAAACGACCGGTCGGGTCATTACACGCACATTTCCTTGTGCGGGCGCACTTTGGCCATTTCTATGATGTGCAAAACTTCAGAGAGTTACAATTTATGATCTCCAGTTGTGCAGCCGCAGACCCCTTTTTGGTGTAAATTTAGAATTGTGCGATCCGCACAATCAATGTGTGGTCCACACTTTTTTTACACAGCCATTTTTCCTTTCGAACAGTTCCTGCAAAGCACACTCATTCCTGCAACACATTTCAAAACCAGATAGCACAAAACACGACCTATCTAAAGAAGAAGAAAAAGGCAAAGAAAAAGAAACATGGGTTACCTCCCAAGAAGTGCCTGATTTAATGTCGTGGCATGACGCAAATTTATATCAATCACTTGAAGTGAATCACTGCAACTTTTCCCAGATAATGCTTCACTCGGTGACCATTGACTCTAAACACTTCATCATTTTTATTCTTCAAGTCTAATGCACCAAAGGGTGTCACACTCATAACCTCAAACAGGCCACTCCATTTAGATTTCAACTTTCCCGGAAATATCCTTGATGAAACGCAGGTAGAAACTCCTCACTCCCTTCACAGATGTTGGAGGTGGAAGTTTATAAATCACCTCAATCTTAGCCTTGTTGACTTCAATGCCATTCTTTGAAATTTTGTGGCCAAGGACAGTGCCTACATTTCTCCCAATTGAGCACCAAGTTTGTTTCTTCACATCTTGCCAACACTTTGTCCAATTTAGATAAACAATCACCAAAAGAATTCCCGACCACCGAAAAGTCATCCATGAAGAATTCAAGGAAATCCTCCACCATGTCCGTGAAGATGGCCATCATACACCTTTAAAAAGTCGCTGGTGCATTGCATAACCCAAATAACATCTGCGAGAATGCGAAAGTGCCATAAGGACATGTGAAAGTATTCTTCTCTTGATCCTCCGGAGCAATAAGAATTTAATTGTAGCCGGAATACCCATCAAGGAAATAATAGAAAGTACGACCGGCCAACCTATCAAGCATTTGATCTAGGAAGGGAAGTGGGAAATGATCCTTCCTTGTGACTTTGTTGAGCTTGCGATAGTCCATACACGCTCTCCACCCGGTCACTGTTCTTGTAGGAATCAACTCGTTCTTGTCATTAGTAACCACCATCATGCCCCCTTTCTTTGGGATACATTGCACCGAAGAAGTCTACGAACTATCGAAAATAGGGTAAACAACCCGACATCCAACCACTTTATGATCTCCTTTTTGACCACCTGTTGTATTACTTCATTTAGCCTCCTTTGATTTTCAACAGAGGGTTTGGCATCCTCCTCCAAATATACTTGTGCATGCAAAATACGGGGCGTATACCCCGAATATCTTCCAACGTCCATCCGATAGCTTTCTTCCTCTTTTGTAGCACCACCAATGTGGAGTCTACCTGCACGTTAGTCAAACAAGAGGAAAGAATAACCGGTAAAGTAGAACAAAGGCCAAGGAATTCATACCTGAATGCGGAGGCAATAGCCTTAACTCCAAAGTGGGAGGCTCCTCGATTGAGGGCTTTGTTGGAGGAGTCTTCTGATTTTCAAGATCCAAGGACAATTTGCTGAGCTCATAAGTGTATGACCCTATTTCTTGCAATGCATTCACACATTCCACATAGCCATCCTTCTCGTCATCATCAAGGTTAAGAAAAACGGCCTCCAATGTATTATCAACATTCATTGTGGCACTATTATCATCAATAATCACATCGGTCACCAAGTCCACAAACGAACAAACTTCATTGATATTCGGTTGGTTCATAGATTTGAATGGAAAATTACCTTTTCATCACCCACTCGGACAGTGAGTTCACCGTCTTCCACATCAACAAGAGCCTTCCCAGTAGCAACGAAAGGTTTACCCAGAATAATGGGCACCTCATAGCGCACTTCACAATCAAGAATCACAAAGTCCGCCGAGAGAATGAATTTATCAACACGAACCAACACATCATCAATAATATCCAACAGTCTCTTCATGGTACGATCTGCCATTTGTATCTCAAAGATGTGGGTCTTGGTTGACCAATTTCCAAAGTCTTGAAAACTGAATAGGGCATCAAATTGATACTTTCCCTAAGATCACAAAGAGCTTTAGCAAATTCGGCACTTCCAATGGTACAAGGGATGGTGAAAGCATCGGGATCTTCCAATTTAGGAGCCATTGAGTGCACAATTTCACTCACTTGATGAGTAATATTTATAGTTTCATAATTCATCGACCGCTTCTTTATCACCAAGTCCTTTATGAACTTTGCATAACCGTGCATTTTCTCCAAAGCCTCAACCAACGGCACATTAATAGACAAACTCTTCATCATGTCAATGAACTTTTTGAATTGATACTCGCCATTTTTCTTGGCAAGCCTTTAAGGGTATGGAGGAGGAGGCCTTGGCATTGTGCCTTAGACTTTGGCACTACCGGTTCCGCTATGTCAACAATGTGCTCCCCATATAGTTTCACTTCCTATTGAGTCTCCTCCATATTGTCATCAATATCAATTCTTACTTTGTCATTTGCTTGTACCACATTGTTCGGAATCTCATCTTCTTGTATCACTTGTTCATCATCCACAATTTTCCTTTGACTTGAGGTGGGGGCATCCCCACCTTTTCCAATCCTTGTTGTAACGGTCGTGGCATGTCTAGTGTTGTTCCCACCATTTGGGTTCACCACCTTGTCACTTGGTAGTGCTCTCTTAGGCCGAGTGTTTAAAGCTTGCGAGATTTTCCCCCATTTAAATTCCAAATTGCAAACTAAAGTGTTGTGAGAGGCTAGTTGAGCATCAGAGTCGGCATTATTCTCCATCATTTGTTTGAACATGTTCTCAATTCGCCCCATCTCATTGTTGGAAGATCTTGGACCATGGAAAGTATAAGGAGGCGGGTTGCTCGGTTGTTGATACATCTGGGGCCTTTGAAAACTCGACCCCTGATTTCCTTGGTTATTGTTCCATCCCCCTTGGTTGTTGGCTCCCCAATATCCTTGACTATTTCCACCCCAATTTCCTTGGTTATTTTGACCATTCCAATTTCCTTGATTGTTTTGATTGTTCCAATTACCTTGGTTGTTACCACCATTCCAATTGCCTTGGTTTCTAGAATTCCAATTCCCTTGATTACCTTGATATCGCCATTGTTGTTGATTCAGGAATTGAGAGTTTTTTCTTTGCCCTTGGAAGTTTTTCACATATTGTACTTCCTCCTCTTGTTCATTGTAAGATTCATCTTGATCAAACTCACAATCTTCTTGCACATAATGTTCAGCACGGTTTTGCACTTGAGGACCCTTTTGCCATCTCTTGTTTACCATCATATTAACTCCCTCCATTACATTGACTTTATTAGGACCTTGTATTTGTTGAAGTTGAGCATTGAATAATTGATTCATTATGGTGGTCAACTCGTAAATTGCTTGCCCATGATCATGCAATTCTTTATGTAGTTGAATCATGCTTGGATCACCTTGAGGAACATTTTCTCTACTTTGCCATGCCGATGAAGTATCCACCATTTCTTCTAAGATATCACAAGCTTCTTCATATGGTGTTGTCATGAAATTTCCACTGGCAAGTTGGTTGACCACGCATTGATTGGTAGTATTGATCCCCCGATAGAAAGTTTGTTGAATCATTGCCTCCGTCATATCATTGTTTGGAAACTCTTTCACCATAGTTCGGTACCTCTCCCATATCTCATGCAAAGGCTCATTGGGTTATTATTTGAATGCTAGAATCTCGTCTCTAAGAGTAGCCAAATGGCCGGGAGAAAAGAACTTGAAAATAAATTTCTCCGCCAATTCATCACATGTGGAATGGTTTGGCACTCTTTTTAACTAATCCAAGGCCTTTCCCCATAGAGAGAAGGGAAATAGCCTCAATCTTAAAGCATCCTTGGAGACGTTTGCATGTTTACTCCCCCAACAAGTGTCCACAAACCTCTTCAAGTGTTTGTACGTATTTTCACTTGAAGCGCCGGTGAAGAATCCCCGTTGCTCTAGCAATGTGAACATAACATTTGTGATTTGAAAGTTTCCCACACTAATGCGGGGCGGGACTATGGCACTTACATATCCTTCATTCGACAACACCCGGTGTGGAGCCGCTCTTAGTGGGGGGGAGGTGGAACGGGAACATTGTCTTGAGGCGGTCGGCCTCATCTATTTGCTTGAGGTTCAAGAATAACCTCTTCAACTTGGTCATCTTCCACGTCCACATCCCGCAATGGTATGTGTGAACACCCAATTTTTGCCCCGCATGGAAATTACTCCTAAAAATTATCCAAAAATAATTTTTTATGAATTTTTGGAGTTTTTCTCTATTTAGTTGCATTTCATGTAAGTTTAATACTTTAAAATTATAGAAAAATCATAAAAATTGTCATATTTCATTTCATGCCATCTTAGGTTTATTTGCATCTTTAGGAATTAATCACTCTTTAATTGATAGGTTAATATATAAAAAGTCACAAAAATATTCATTAACATTAATCAATTAGTCTAATTAATTAGAAGGCTAACTAGTCTTTCTGCAAATTAAATTCAATTAGTAGTAGGGTGGCCGTTTTTGAAAGAACAATTTGGCCTTTTACTTCAAATTGATCCAATTTTAAGGCCCAAAATCCCAGGCCCGCAATTATCCCCTCTTTAAAAATCTCACTTTCCTAAAATCTAGACGTAGACCTAATTAAGAAAAAGGACCCCCTAATTCCCAAGACCAGCATCGTTCCCTCCCCTGTCTTCTTGCTGACCCTCTCAACAGCCGCCACCCCCTTTCCCTACACTCACACTCTCTCATCTCGTTCATTCTTGTCTACACACTCATACCATACACACGTAATCCATCATCTGAAATTCTCATGAACACTCACGAGTTTGTAACTTGAGAAATCAACGACAGAGCTGAAAAAAACAGTAAAAGCTCTAAAAATAACCAAAGAAAAATGTTGAGCTCCAGTTTGTATCAATGTATGAGCCTTTGTTTGGAAATTTTAAGGCTATATTACTGCTGTTAAATTTCACTATTGTCAAGCTATTTTTTGGAGTCGTGGAATTGTTGAGCTCCAACTTGCTGAATTTAGCCTTCGTTTGTCTTTTCTTTGCTTCTAAATTTGGACCTTGTACAATTAGGTATGTCTTCTTTAAACCTGGAATTTTCAGATTTGGTCTAATATGAAATTATGTTTAATTTAAGAGATTATCTTATGTTGATTGGAATTTACAACTTCAACCAATTTGTGCATGAACCAAAAATGCCGTTCATTTACTCAGCATGTGTCCAAGTGTGAATTCTATTATTTGAATCTTAATAACATAAATGGTTGATGAACTTGCTGCAATTTTCATAGCATCAATCCCAATATTATTTGTTTTAAAAAGATAATAAGAATATTTCATCTTTGAAATACTTTAGATGGGGAGGTTCTGGCCAACTCTTCTCGAAATTGATAATTTTGTTTAGATGCTGTTTGGATGGATTTTATTTAAAGAAAAATAGATCTAATGGTTAAAGTGAGTTTCTTATATTTTGAAAGTTTTATAGGTATCTACGTAGAGTGTATTCTGTTTATGCATTAATTTTGTCGTTTTGTCAAGTTTAAAGTGAAAGTTGATTAAGATTTTAGTGATGCTGAATGCAAAATTGTTAACGGGTCATAAGGATTTGAGTTTGTTAATGAATCAATAGCTAACTCATTTTCACGAATGAGTTCCATAATTAAGGGTCTCACATTAATCTCAAAGATTAAGAAATAATTCAAATGCACTAGTTTCTTTAGGCACGATTAATAATAAATCATCGTGACCATGGGTACAATTCCCGTGGCATGCTCGTGATACGTAAATAATATTCGGGTGTGCATTTCATGTGACCCAGCCATAACTTTGAATAATAAATAATAATAAATATGTTATGAATCACGGGTGCGTTTCACGTGGCATGATTTGCGATATGTACATAAACAACAAGTGAGCGACATCGCGACTTGTTTAAATAAACTTCATAATTGTTTTAAATATTAAAAGCGGCTAAAAAGTGAAAAAGGCTAAAAAGCACAATAGGTTTAAAATATGTAAATAATTAGATAATTAGGCCAAATATTAATAGTTAAGTGACCGTGCTAGAACCACGGAATTCGGGAGTGCCTAACACCTTCTCCCGGGTTAACAGAATTCCTTACTTGGATTTCTGGTTCGCAGACATTTTTAAAACAAAATAAAAAATTTCCTCGATTTGGGATATTAAAATAAATGGTGTCCCGGAACACCGTAAAAAATCCGGGTGGCGACTCTGAATAAATAAAATAAATCCCAAAATCGAATAATGTCACTTAAAGTGGAAAAACTCCCTTGTTACCCTTACCGGGAGAAAAAAGAGGTATGACAGCTCTGGCGACTCTGCTGGGGATTGGGATCCAGAATCTCTAGTTCAAGGTTTAGAATTCGAGCTTAGAATAACTGTTATATTTGGATTTTATTATCTGATTTTACATGTTTGAACTTAATGTGCTAAATGTCTCTTTTTACCGCTTTGATATTATCTGAACTGTATATAAATTGTTACGAAATCCTCTTTTCTCTGAGTCTTCTAAACCATCTGGGAAGTGTGCACTTCGTGTGACTTTTTTCTGTTAGAGTCATATCCAAATTTTAGAACGAGGTTCGGACAAGTTGCAAAGCCGGTGAAGCTTCTGTATTCCCGGTACGCTGACCCCTCTCGGCTCGAGCTGTCCGCTCGGGTAAGCCAGGTCTAGAACAATACACCACAGGGTTCAAACCTAGAATGACATAGCCTCACGCCAGATCCTTAGTAGGAACGTTTGTTTGCATCATGAACATTTGACTTTGGGGACTCAACACAGGGGTTGTGTCCGTCTAGGACATGTGTACCCGATTTAAAAAACCATCCTGATGCATCTTACGTACTACTTGCGTATCTGTTTATTTCGGCTTGCATGTTGACTGGCTTCTAGAATGGGAAAGAAAATAAAAAAAAAATCAAAAAGAAAAATCAAGTGTGAGAGGTAGGTATTTGAAAAATGCTGAAACTCTCCCGAAAAAAAAAGAGAAAGAAAATAAGTGAATGTCTTCAAAAGTCATATTTTCCCGGTTCCGTCAAAACCGGCAGAACTACGCGGGTCTGATTCTCACCGGATGTGAGATACGTAGGTAAACCTCATCGGTTCCGGCCCTCAATTTTTAAAAAAATCTAAAAATATTTTTCTTTCCTTCCTTCTTTAGAAAAGTCTTTCTTTGATTCCCCAATGTTTATTAAAAATCCAAAAATATTTTCCTATAATTCCTTCTTTAGGAGTCTTTTCTTAGGAAATTTCAAACAAATAAAAGATTGGAAAAAAAGAGTTTTAGAACCCAAAAATATTTCCTTTGTAAGTGTCTTTTATTCGGAAAAAAAAGACAAATCAAACTAAATCCCAAAAAATATTTTCTACTTGTTTTTATTTTCCACAATTTTCAAAAAACAATTTCAAAAATATTTCCTTCACTTCCTTCTATAGAAAGTCTTTCTTTTAGGCCTTAATTTTTAAAAAATACAAAAATATTTTCTTTTAATTTCTTCTAAAAACTCAAAAATATTTTCATTCTTCTTTAGAAGTTTTTCTTTCGGAAATTGAAAAGAAAATTCAAGATTCAAAAAATATTTTCTTTAGAAGTCTTTCATAATTTTAACATAAAGGTCCAAAAAATCCAAAATATTTTCTTTCTTCTTTAGAAGTTTTTTTCTTTCGAAATTCCAAAAAAAAAAAGGAATCGAAATCAAAAAATATTTTCTTTCTTCTTTATAAGTCTATCTTTCAGAAATTAAGAAAAAAATCGAAAATTCAAAAAAAAAAGAGTTAGTTTATTTTCTTTATTCCTGATCTTCCCGAACTATGCAAGATCTGATTCATGCGGCGTCATGATACGTAGGCAATCCTCATCGGATTCGATCATAGCTAAAAAGAAATTAAAGAGAGAGAGCGAAAAAATGAGAGAAAAGAAGAAAAAAGAAAAGAGAGGAAAAAATAAGAGTGATTATTCTAACATGCTTGTTTTTTTTTAAAAGTAAAAGCCAATTAAAGGTGGTCGGTTTGTTGGTTTGCAATGGAACAAGCACCACTATCGTTGATCCAAAGTTACGAAAACGCAAGTAGGCGAGTTGGCAGTGAAAATTAAAAATGGAGGCAAATGTGGGGTTGACTCTACCAAATTTGAGCAATAGGACATGGCCTGCTCGGGATGATTTGATGATGGGGAGAAATGAGAAGTCGTCCAAGTTCTTTGGCAAATTAGTTACTATAAAAATTTCCATGTTGTCAATCCTGAAATCCGACAGCCAAAATGGGGAACAGTTTGATCAAAAGTTAAAATTTGAGTGCTGAATCCATAACAATAAAAATGGATGAATGCCATAGTAGTGTTGATGTGCAGCTTTGTGGCTAAGATGTCGCTTAGCAACTGGAAAGTCACTCTTCTTTTAGCCATGGTAGCTTATTTTGTCGTCTTTTCTTCTACTTTTTATGATATCGAACCTTTCTATCCTTTATTAAAAAAAAAAGCAAAAAAGGGCAATCACTCATTTTGTGTCCATTTTGTGCATAGTTCTTTTAACTCTAGTTCTAGTGGCATGACATGCATGCGGAAATTTTGGCCAGATCTTCGAAAATTGATTTAAGCTTGAATGAGATAAGTGAGAAAGAGGCACTTTTGAAGATGAACAAAGACATGAAACATTTGGAAAATAAACATGAGCCAAGTTTGCATGGAACCAAAGCAATCATGCTCATGGAAGTGTAGGATCTCTACCTTTTGAATCAGTAAGAAGAGCAGACTTAAGGATGATCAGACGGGTTGAAGTCTGTTTAGCATTAAAAGATAAAAAGTGTTTGCAAAAGAAGGTGTATTCTAGACAACTTGAAATGGATCAGTTTAGTGGCAAAATACATCTTCTACATCAAGACAAAACCCAAGAAAAAGTCACCCAAATTGATAATGGCCATTAACTACGAGGAAAATATTGCTCATATAACTTTACACTGAAAAAGAATTAAAAAGCAATATGTTCATCAATGCTATGATCGCAAAAAGATAATATGTTTTGGCGTTCTCGAGGCTGGGAGGCCCTTTTTCTGCTATCTAAATACTTTATACCCTTCTCTACCCCTTTTTGAGCCGGTGTCATTTTTCTTTGACCACCCTCTTTTGGAATCAAGTTTAAAGTTAAAAGTCCAAAAAAAAAATGGAAATGAAAAAAAAATGAAAAGAAATGTCCACGCCCCAAGAGTACAAGCTGGGGCAACTCTTAAAAAGTGCAGTGGAAAAAAAAAGAGAAAGAAAGTCAAAGGTCCATGACCCCAAAAAATAAAAGTTGGGGCAACCTGTTTCGAAAGCAGAAAAAAAAAAGAGAAAAAGAGAAAAAGGAAAAGAAGAAAAACATGAGAAAAAGAAAGATGAAAAATAGTTAGGCGAGATGTTTGAACTACGTTAGACCTGATTTCTTTAAAAAAATAGGATACGTAGGCAGCCTTACACAGTTCGGTCAAACCAAATAAGTTTCAAAAGAAATTCAAAAAAAAATCCAGAAAAATCCCAAGTAGCTAAAACAGGGGCAGAAATTTTATTTCACTTTTGAAAGCGTCGATTCCAAGAGCTGTAAGTCTACAACCCCATCATATTGAGTATACTTTGAGCCTTCATGCCGTCCTTTCTTTCTAACCGGATCCAAAAGCCTTCCAAACAAAACTTCCTGATCAGTTTTGAGAATACCAAGGGAAATCCGCAATGAGCAGTGGTTTATGAAGGACATGATCATGGTTCTCACTCAAAAAAAAAAGGCAAATAAAAAAATAAAAATGAGAGAGTCTTACTAGTGAAAACCCTCACGGGCACTGTGAGACGACGGTAAGTAGAGATGAATAAATGAGAGAGACTTGTTGGTGAAAACCCCCTGAGGCACCACTAGTCGATAGTGAGTCGTGAAGCTGATGCGAAGGATTGGTACGAACAAGCCCGACTTCAAAGGTCATAAGAATGGTAAAAAGAAATATTAGATCAATTTGATAGATCATGCCGTTAAGTCCAAAATTCATATCATGATCAATAAGGCTAGTTACCGCAAAATAAAACAAAAGAAAAAAAAACTCTTCCTTCTGTCCTTCCGACAGGGGCATTGCTTGTTAATACTTGCTTCTTTGAATCATTGTGTCCTTCACTCTGAGTCAGTCCTTGTCAAAACAAGCAAGAAAAGATTTCAAAATCTGCTATCAGCTTTTCAATTGCACAAAAGTGAATTTGGCCAGCAATTCAATGTTACAGTCAATATGCATTGAGGATTCATGCAGAGGATTTCCCCCAAAAGACCCTTGTCAGCCTACTTGGCGCAAGCAAAGATAACTGGTGATTCCCTCTGACATTCAAATTGCTCCAAAAGGCAAGAAGCCATTCAAGATATCAGAAAATGTTGCCTAAACAAAGATCTCCTATTGGGATAAGTCTGACTGAGCCACAAATACAAATGGTACCGGGTGTGAAATTATCAGAGTTGGTGCAGAATAAAATTCTCTTGAGGCAGACTCAAGTTGATTGAGCAAAAACCAAGTTGCTCAGGACTCAAGGCCACAAATCGACCACCACTTTTAAAACTGACAAAATTTTCTTTATTTGAAACAGGAACAAAGCAGGGCAAGTAAGTTGGTTCAAAAACCCAAAAAAAAAAAAAAAAGAGAAGAGAAGAGCCGACAAAGTGAAGTTTCTCAAATCTTTGCCTTTATTTGTCTTGCTAGTGTGCATAAAATGTTGCCATTGCTCTTCACATTTTTCCTCCTACGATAAAAAGTCCTAGTCTGATGGATTTTCTCCTAATAAAAATCTTAATCTGATGAATCTTTCTCCTAAGATACCAAAAAAAAGACCTAATCTGATGAATTTTCTCCTAGGACAGAAATCTTAGTCTGATGAATCTTTCTCCTAAGATACCCCAAAAAAAAAAGAAAAAAAAACCTAGTCTGATGAACTTTCTCCTAGGACATAAATCTTAGTCTGATGAACTTTCTCCTTGGATCGAAATCTTAGTCTGATGAATCTTTTTCCTAAGATAGAAGACCTAGTCTGATGAACTTTCTCCTAGGAATGAAATCTTAGTCTGATGAATCTTTTTCCTAAGATAGAAGACCTAGTCTGATGAACTTTCTCCTAGGAATGAAATCTTAGTCTGATGAATCTTTCTCCTAAGATACCAAAATAAAGAAAAAAGACCTAGTCTGATGAATTTTCTCCTAGGATCGAAATCTTAGTATGATGAATCTTTCTCTTAAGATAGAAGACCTAGTCTGATGAACCTTCTCCTAGGATCAAAATCTTAGTCTGATGAATCTTTCTCCTAAGATAATAAAAACGAGCATAGTCTAATGAATTTTCTCCTAGGATCAAAATCTTAGTCTGATGAATCTTTCTCCTAAGATAATAAAAACGAGCATAGTCTAATGAATTTTCTCCTAGGATCAAAATCTTAGTCTGATGAATCTTTCTCCTAAGATAATAAAAACACCTAGTCTGATGAACTTTCTCCTAGGACAGAAATCTTAGTCTGATGAATCTTTCTCCTATGATAAAAAAGGAAAAAGAAAAAAAAAGGGCCTAGTCTGATGAATTTTCTCCTAGGATCGAAATCTTAGTTCGATGAATATTTCTCCTAAGATAGAAGACCTAGTCTGATGAACTTTCTCCTAGGATAGAAATCTTAGTCTGATGAATCTTTCTCCTAGGATAGACGTCTTAGTCTGATGAATCTTTCTCCTAAGACAAGAAAACCTATTCTGATGAATTTTCTCCTAGGATAATTTTTATTTTTATTTTAAAAAAAAAGGAGAGGTCTTGTTTTAAAAAATAGTTTATTTATGTCCTCAGAAAATAAGCATTTGGGAAATTTGTCTAAAAGAATGATTTTCTCAAAAAAACAAATTGAAAAAACAAAAAATCCTTCTTGATTCATTTTAACATAGGTACACAATTCAGTGGTCTCATTTTCCAACATAGGGTCTCCAATCCCTAGTTGATTTTATTTTCCAACATAGGGTAGACACTCCCTAGTTGATGCCTACATAGGGAATACACTCCCTAGTCGATGTTTCTTCCAACATAGGGTCCCATTCCCTAGTTGACACCAGCATAACCTGGTGATCTTTTCTTTTCCTAACAACGGCATAACCCGTTGATCACTTCCTGACTCTGGCATAACCCAATGATCTCTTTTCCCCAGGCAACATCATAACCTGTTGACCTTTCCAGACACCGGCATAACTTGGTGATCTTTTTATGACAACATCATAACCTGTTGATCACTTCCCGACACTGTCATAACCCAGTGATCTCTTTTCCCCAGGCAACCATATAACCTTTTGACCTTTCCAGACACTGGTAGAACCCAATGATCTCTTTTTCAGGCAACAACATAACCTGTTGATCTTTCCAGACACCGGCATAACCTGGTGATCTTTTCTTGACAACAGCATAACCCGTTGATCACTTCCTGACACTCGCATAATCCGGTGATCTATTTTCCCCAAGCAACAGCATAACCTGTTGACCTTTCCAGACACCGGCATAACCTGGTGATCTTTTTCTGACAACATCATAACCTGTTGATCGCTTCCTGACACTGGCATAACCCAGTGATCCCTTTTCCCCAGGCAACAACATAACCTGTTGACCTTTCCAGACACCGACATAACCTGGTGATCTTTTTCTGACAACATCATAACCTGTTGATCGCTTCCTGACACTGGCATAACCCAGTGATATCTTTTTCCCGGCAACAACATAACCTGTTAACCTTTCCAGACACCAACATAACTTGGTGATCTCTTTCTTGACAACAGTTTGATCCTCCCCCCAGACACCGACATAACCCAGTGATATTTTTTTCCCGGCAACAACATAACATGTTGACCTTTCAAGACACAAGCATAACCTGGTGATCTCTTTCTTGACAACGGCATAACCCGTTGATCCTCCCCTCAGACACCGGCATAACCCGGTGATCTTTTCTTGACGACAACATAACATGTCGATGTTTTCCAACATAGTGTCTCCAATCCCTAGTTGATTTTACTTTTTAGGCATAGGGTATCCACTCCCTAGTCTAAAATAACTCCGGGTACACCATTCTCGACTTTTCATTTCTTTTAATAATGAAGTAGCATAGATTTCGTTAAAATAACTCACGAAATTTTCCTAGTGAAAACTGGGGCAGAAAATTTTGTTCGTTTGTTTTGATTTTGCGCAGGTTACAATGGATTCAAGACGACCAAAAGAAGACATCTAAATTCAGAATAAGAGAAAAGAAAAGAAAAGAAAAAAAAGTTGGACCCCAAAGTACAGAAGCAGAAAAGATGTGGACTGCTCAAGACAAATTGAAGTCACAAGCTATGCATGCCCATTCTTGATCCGAAAAGCAGAAGAAGATTGAACCAACACCTATAACTAACAAGCATCAAGATTCAGATCGGAGTCTATATAAAGAAGCAGCCAAGACTTAAGATCAAGCTTCAGAAGACTCATAGATAGGAATCTTGTAACTCGTAGTTAAATGGTTTAGTTTAGTCTTTTGCATTTTTGATTTTGGTGTAATAAGGAGCTCAGCAAGCAGTAAGCAGCGGCAACAGCAACGAAATCACAGCTTCCCGGTAGTTCCAACTACCAAAACTTCCAGAACAACACCGACCTGATTTCTTCATAGCCAAGGATATGTAGGCAACCTCTGAAGCAAGGTTCGGTCAAACTTTTTCAAAATACTTCCAAATGGAGTGCCAAACGGGCAAAAATTGCTTGTAGTTGCTCACTTTATCTTTGCCCGAAAACTCTTCATGTTCTCGAGCAAAGAGGGGCAGCTGTGAAACCCAATTTTTGCTCCGCATGGAAATTACTCCTAAAAATTATCCAAAAATAATTTTCTATGAATTTTAGGAGTTTTTATCTATTTAGTTGCATTTCATGTAGGTTTAATACTTTAAAATTATAGAAAAATCATAAAAAATATCATATTTTCATTTCATGCCATCTTAGGTTTAATTTGCATCTTTAGGAATTAATCACTCTTTAATTGATAGGTTAATATATAAAAAGTCACAAAAATATTCCTTAGTATTAATCAATTATTCTAATTAATTAGAATTCTAACTAGTTTTTCTGCAAAATAAATTCAATTAGTAGTAGAGTGGCCATTTTTTAAAGAACAATTTGGCTTTTTATTTCAAATTGACCCAATTTTAAGGCCCAAAATCCCAGGCCCACAATTACCCCCTCTTTAAGAACCCCACTTTTCTAAAATCTAGACCTAGACCTAATTAAGAAAATGGACCCCCTAATTCCCAAGACCAGCGTCGTTCCCTCCCCTGTCTTCTTGCTCACCCTCTCAACAGCCGCCACCCCCTTTCCCTACACTCACACTCTCTCATCTCGTTCATTCTTGTCTACACACTCATAACATACACACATAATCCATCATCTGAAATTCTCATGAACACACACGAGTTTGTAACTTGAGAAATCGACGACAGAGCTGAAAAAAAATAGTAAAAGCTCTAAAAATAACCAAAGAAAAATGTTGAGCTCTAGTTTGTATCAATTTATGAGCCTTTATTTGGAAATGTTAAGGCTATATTACTGCTGTTAAATTTCACTGTTGTCAAGCTATTTTTTGGAGCCGTGAAATTGTTGAGCTCCACCTTGCTGAATTTAGCCTTCATTTGGCTTTTATTTGCTTCTAGATTTGGACCTTGTACAATTAGGTATGTCTTCTTTAAACCTGAAATTTTCAGATTTGGTCTAACATGAAATTATGTTTAATTTTAGAGATTATTATGTTGATTGGAATCTACAACTTCGACCAATTTGTGCATGAACCAAAAATGTCGTTCATTTACTCAGCATGTGACGAAGTCTGAATTCTATTATTTGAATCTTAGTAACATAAATGGCTGGTGAAAGCGAAGGAAGCATTTCATGAAATCAAGGATGAGCCTCGGTATTAAACCCGAAACTCCCGGCAGATGGCCAGTGGCCCAAAGAAACGAAACCCTTTCTTTCTATTAGAGTCACGAGCTTGTTGTAGTCGGTCCTAAGGGGAGAACCTTGCTGCTTACTTGCTATATCCCCGCGTCCTTGCACGGCTCGTTCTTCGAGCCCTGCTTCTCCCTTCCCCCTCTCCCCGTTCCTACCGTCCAAAACAGGCCTATGGAGTATAGCCAAGTGGTAAGGCATCGGTTTTTGGTACCGGCATGCAAAGGTTCGAATCCTTTTACTCCAGATTATGAACACCCGATCGGATTTGTCAAGAACGAGTTTGCTACAATTTTCATAGCATCAATCCCAATATTGTTTGTTTAAAAAAGATACTAAGAATATTTCATCTTTGAAATACTTTAGATGGGGAGGTTCTGGCCAACTCTTCTCAAAATTGGTAATTTTGTTAGATGTTGTTTGGATGGATTTTATTTAAAGAAAAATAGATCTAATGGTTAAAGTGAGTTCCTTATATTTTGAAAAANGTGATGCTGAATGCAAAATTGTTAACGGGTCATAAGGATTTGAGTTTGTTAATGAATCAATAGCTAACTCATTTTCACGAATGAGTTCCATAATTAAGGGTCTCACATTAATCTCAAAGATTAAGAAATAATTCAAATGCACTAGTTTCTTTAGGCACGATTAATAATAAATCATCGTGACCATGGGTACAATTCCCGTGGCATGGTCGTGATACGTAAATAATATTCGGGTGTGCATTTCATGTGACCCCGCCATAACTTTGAATAATAAATAATAATAAATATGTTATGAATCACGGGTGCGTTTCACGTGGCATGATTTGCGATATGTACATAAACAACAAGTGAGCGACATCGCGACTTGTTTAAATAAACTTCATAATTGTTTAAAATATTAAAAGCGGCTAAAAAGTGAAAAAGGCTAAAAAGCACAATAGGTTTAAAATATGTAAATCATTAGATAATTAGGCCAAATATTAATAGTTAAGTGACCGTGCTAGAACCACGGAATTCGGGAGTGCCTAACACCTTCTCCCGGGTTAACAGAATTCCTTACTTGGATTTCTGGTTCGCAGACATTTTTAAAACAAAATAAAAAATTTCCTCGATTTGGGATATTAAAATAAATGGTGTCCCGGAACACCATAGAAAATTCCGGTGACGACTCTGAATAAATAAAATAAATCCCAAAATCGAATAATGTCACTTAAAATGGAAAAACTCCCTTATTACCCTTACCGGGAGAAAAAAGAGGTGTGGCAGCATGTTTCCGAGAGGCTCATTGTTGTTGAGAGTAATTGTTGCACCTACAATTATTTCACCAAAAAGATTAGTAACACAAAAGGAAAATAAGACAATTTACACACAAAACCAAATATATAGCTAAATCCGTTTTTAGCTCTTGGACAATGACGCTAAAAATTGATCTCCTCGAATTCACACCTCTATTTAGGATTGTGAAATGATCGATTGCAATAATAATACCCAACAGGGAGCCGGCATCGAATCCATAGGGGCGGAGATGGGATTAGTGGTATATATTTGGATAAAGCACGTGAAGTATCTTGATTGCACTTCCACAAATATGGTTTTGTTTTTACTTCTAAATTTACGCTAAAGATCACAATTCTAATATATAAAACTAGAGAATATTATTTTTGTTGTAATTTTTCAAATAATGTAAAAGGCCTAGGGCTATGGCCGTCACCTAGGTGTTTGACTAACAAGTTGTGAGCTTTAAAACGTGTTTATTTGGTCGGGTGTATTATAGCTATCAACATATAATTAATCACTCAATACCTCTCGGTAAGAGAGTGGTTTTGCCCAATTTGGCTTTTTCAGGTCCAAATGGGCATTGAATAACACAGTTGATAAAATTCTCAAGTCGGGTTTTACTATATCTAGGTTCAACTCTTTAATTGGGACTATCAATCTCTTGATTTCATCCCAAATTTTTGTTAGTCAAGTTTTCCTAGATTAAGTTTCTCTTTCTCAAGTAGAGACCAAGTAAAATAGGCATGAACTAATGTTTGCAACCATTAATTCTACAATTAAAGCAAGAACAAGTCTAAATAATAAAAATCCAACCATAAACAAGCCCTAAATAAAACACCCACTAGGTTCACACACTAGGGTAGGATCACAACCCTAGCTAAATATCTAGCTACTCATATTAGGTATTGAAGAAAATAAAGAAGAAAAGATGATAAAACTCATATTGCAAGATTAAAATATGAAATCCCAATGTTAAATCACTAATATAAGCTAAAGTTGCCAAAAAGGGTAAAGAAAAACGGCTACAGACTTTTCAATATTCAAAACTTGACCTAATTTCGTGAAAGAAGTCTATTTATACAAAGCTGGAATTTTCGGACAAAATGCCCTTTCAGAGGTTCTGCGGCCGCACAATTTTGTGTGCGATCCGCACTTCTCTTCAGCTCTTGGCAGGAGTTGACTCTGCGGCCGCATCTCTCATGTTCTGTGGTCCGCACAATTCTGGATGCGGTCGCACTGTGCTCTTCTGTGGACCGCACCTCTTTTCCATTTCTATTTTACCCAGTTCATATCTTTGTTTCATGTGTTCCTGGGAGGAATTCGATCTCGGAATATCACCTAAATAACTAAATGTTATGTTCACGCGGTGATATTCTATTTTTCCTAGAGTACTACCCTGTACGTAGTCTATGTCTAGGGAGCATACTAGATAGGAGATAGACACAGGCGGTAGAGGGGTCCCCCACTTCGATTCCCGCCCAGTTAGCATCTACGATCCTAGATAAGGGATTAGTCCGTTAGGTCTTTTCGGTCCGGAGCAGGCTGGTAATGGACCTACTTACCTTGCTTGTAGACCTGCTGCAGAGCTAACCCTTGTTCTATTGGTTTGGTGGTTGCTACCAAGACGATTTCTTTATGCCCATCAAAGGACCTCGAGATGCTAATCCACGAAAAAGGATACGAGAAATTTTTATCATATACAGAACGAGGGCGACCCGTGTAAATACATCGGTTTCTTACTCGTCCAAAGGAACTCTTTCTTGGTCCTGAGTGCGGTCACATAGTTGATTTCTGCGGTCGCACAATTATAGTGTGGTCCGTATTTCTTTTTGATCTTGAAATTGATCTTTCTAAACTTTGGCTTCTACGGCGCATAATTATTGTGCGGTCCGCACTTTGCACTGGAGCTCTGCTAATTTTCCTTCACAATCTGCGGCCGCAGATAGAAATCTACGGTTTGTCCTTGTTCATATCACTCCTTTTTGAGTTGGATTTTATCGTAGTGGCTCATTTTCCAATACTCCTGCGAGTAAACACATTTCATTAGTTTTCGGGAATACCTTTAATATTTTTGGACTAAAACGAAAGCCAAAAGGCGCTGATAAATAGTCTAAATCCTCATTTATCAACGCCGCAACATATATATATATATATATATATATATATATATATATATATATATATATATATATATATATATATATATATATATATATATATATATATATATATATATATATATATATATCTACTTATTATTACTTATATTTATATGATGGAATAAGGGAGTATCGTCTTGTACTCGGGTTGCGCACCGCAATAATTTGTGTGTTTTGTATTCCTTGTTGTATTGTGTTAGCTTCGGTTCTTTCTTACGAAACTTTGAGGATTGGTATTTCTGGCTTTTTACTGGTTTTCGAGGATTGAGTATTTTCATTAGTTTACTGCTTTGCCGTTATTTCCCGTTTTCCTTTCCTATTGCTATTATTTTGGTGAATTAAGTTTCAAGATAAATTTACTACGTTGAGTCATTATCACATACCCTGTTGAATTGTTAGTAACATAACGATTTTAAATAAAAGAATTAATAACATGCTTACCTTATGTGACCCTTAAGTTAAAACTCGTCGTTTCATTCGGTACCTTACTATTTTTAATAGTCGTCATATTTCACTTTAATTGATTTCTCAACTTAATCTCCTTACCTTGTCTGATGTTTCTACTTTACATAAAAGGGAATTGCTATTATATTTTAATTTATTAAATTTTGTATTCAAATCAGTAGCTTATCCGATGCTTTATTTCAATTGAAAATGTTGTTCTCTTCACCCAAATATTTTTCAAAATAAACTCATTTTCTCATTGATTTCCTATTTGGTTCAGAAACTGCAATTTTACTTTATTTTAATGAATAGATCACTCGAGTATTATTTATTAGCATTTGACACGAATACTACGTACCTGATAGCACGTGATTTTTGCCGTGCAAAAGTGATACGGAAAATGTGGGCACAAGGTGCCATGTGTGTAATGTTTGGAATTTGTGATTTGTGATATGAGATTACAAGAAGTGCGATTGTTGAAATTCGTGTACGTAGAATGTCTTGATTGGTTGAACTGTCATTGTTTTCCCTACTTGAACACATTCATACTTCATCCGTACCCCGACTATGTTGTTTCTTAATTACTTTGTTATTTCTTGTTGCCATTCGTGTTCCCCTTATCTTCACTGTTGATTGTAATTTGAATTCTTCCTGCTATTGGCCTTACATTTATATTCTTTCCTTGTTAGCTTATGTCATATCCTACACATGTTTACATTTTTGGTAGGTGTCTTGACCAAGCCTCGTCACTACTCTACCGAGGTTAGACTTGATACTTACTGGGTACCGCTATGCTGAACTCATGATACGATTCTGCATATTTTTCTGCAGAACTAGGTACTTCGGATCGAGTTGGTTTTAGACTTATGCTTGTGCGGCTATAGACTTCAAGGTACACCTGCTGGACGTTTGCAGGCTCCGAAGTCACCTTCTGTTGTATTTATTTTTATTGTTTCCTATTACTCCGGAACAATGATGTATTCATTATATATAGTTACTTTTAGAAATGCTTATTACTAATTGTACTACCAATTTTGGGATTATATAACTGTTGTGGGTTCAACTATGCTATTTTACATATATTATTTAAGGTATTGTAGTTAAATTAGTTAAATTCCATTAGTAATCAGCAAGTGTTAGGCTTACCTAGTCTTAGAGACTAGGCGCCATCACGAACTCCAACGGAGGAAAATTGGGGTCGTGACACTCCTCTTCCCAATTAGGACAAGATGAAGGATTTTAAAGTTGAGTCTATCTTGCTAAAATAACCACTAAATTTAGGGTGAAAATAGAATGGGCTAGCCATTTTCAAATTGGTAATTGAAAAATTATCAGTGTTTGTAAAGTCATTGGAATAACCATTATTTTAGCTAAAACACGAAAAGTTTCAGCATAATATGCTGGATTATGGAGCTCATGCATATAACCTTTCAACATATTATGTTGTAACTCCAGCACAAAGTATGAAATTCCAGCATATTATACTAGAATCTCATATGTAAAAAATTCGAACTCCAGCATATTATGCTGGATTTTTTGGATTTTAAAGGTGTTTTGTTCAGATTTTATTTTTACAAAAAAAAAAGATGACTAAATTTCGATCACTTTTGAAATTATGACTATTTTTCAATCATCGTTGTAAATTTGGTTATTTTTTTTGTTTTTGCCCAAATTTATTTGGTTACATCTTATCTGTGGCTGTCCTTGAGGGGCTACTTGTGAAAGGTTTCCTAATTTAAATAATAAGCCATGTACCTTTACATAATGAAAGGGGAAAATAAAGATTGTTGTGTGAGTGGGGGATGAGTGCGAGTTGATGGGATTTGGGGAACATTTTCAATGAAGACAATGGCCATTTGCTTAAGTCCCTACTTATCTTGACAAGGCTAAAAGATGAAGAAAAAGTACATAAAGATGAAATCTCTCATATTGTGCCTCACGTTCACTCAATCAATCAGTTCAACTATATATGTGAGATGCTTTTTCCATCCAACATTTTAGTTCATTCATGTCATCACTATATAAAATAAAAAGATAAAAAGAATGATTAAATGTCTGAAAAATTTATCGAGAAAATATCGAGAAGTGATGTTTTTGACCCTTGTTGCCTTTGTATTTAAATTTTATTGTATCGCATCGTTAAATACGGCGTTACGTAACAACAAAATATGTCACTTTATGTAATGACCGATTTGATGTGATCGTGTCGTTATCTTGTCTTTTTCTCTCATTTCACCCTTCGTTATTATTAAATAATTTTATTCTATCACTTACCTTACCTTTTAATATTATAATTTTATCCCGTATCATAATTTTTCTTTATAATATTGCAAATTTATTCTTCATATTGATGGTGCGTGATATCATGAAATAACAGCAAATGATACAATATATCCAAACATTGTATTCATCAAACGATACAGTACAATATAATTCGATACGATACATTATGAAACGATATGTAACAACCATCCAAACAAGCTGTTAAAATTGGGGTAAATCATGCCCTCGCCATTACAGAATGATATACTTTTAAATACAACGCATTGAGTTTATTTTTATGTTTTTTGGTTTTTCACCCCTTTTGAGTTTGATTAGTTTAGATTCGCGTACGAAAAATTCAGTCTAGGGGTTGAAATCTTCCTATGAAAAGTGACTTTATTTCCAAGGCTCAAACCCAAAAATTTTGGCTAAAAATGAAAGGTCACCTACCACCCCAACCACAATATTTGATGTGTAAATCTATTTGATGGCTAAAAATGAAAGGTAAAAATTATCCTTGCTCGATATTTGTTCTTTTATAAATACATATCCTTATTTATGTGAACTGAGAAAATAACCATAAGAACTTAGCCACAGATGTTTACATTAAGTCGCACGAGTATTCACATTCAATATTTGCATCCAAGTAAATATTAAAGTAAAAGTACATATGTCTAATGGTGTATGCAATTTAACGTAATTATCTTTGGTGTATTATCATAAATCTACTTGTATATGTTTTTTTAAGTATGGAAATCTTGGGAATTTAAGACTATTTCATGTCCAAGTGTATGTATATATATATAATGAACGATTGATTTAGAATTAGATGGATAACTTTAAAAATAGTCTCGATATAAGAATATGAAGAACAACAGTTCTATTGGTGATCCATTCAAAAGAAACTAACCGCTTTGGTTTTGATTTGTCGATCGAGTGCGGAGGGCGCTACGCTCCTCTTCATTTGTTCCTGTTGATGACCACAAAGCTTGAACACATGCTCCTGAGCCCCATTATAGATGCTCTGAATACCTGATGGTTAACAACCAACTAGGTGCATTGCATATTCCAACCTTAGTTTTATTTTTCAATTGTCACTATAATATATCTATCGGATTTATCTGAACCCAGTACTTTTATCGCTAAGCATAAATTTATGTGTAAAAAATCATTAAAATTACAATAAATTATTGGTCTGAACGCATAACTTTAAAAATATAATGAATTTAATATTAAAAACCTTAAAATTTAAACTCACAAAATCTAAATCCTGAATCCGCCTCTCACTCACCAATCATTTCCGCTGGTTTTGATGGAAACTTTAGTTGTCTCCTGAGTTTGGATAAGGATATAAAGAAATCAGTGAAAGTTGCATAAACCAATTATTTCTCTCCATTTTTCCCAATCAAAAAAAAGAAAAACCATCAGCTTTTTAAGAATTCAATTTGGAATATTAATTTATGTATCTACATTTCTACAACCATTTGTCCACCATGCACGTACATTTACACGTTCGACAATAATAATGCCTCCATTCCAAGCAAATTAATTAGGATTAGCGAAATTTTTTTGTTGCTAATTAATATGTACCTATCAAAAATATACTTCCACGAAAATGAAAAAGCCTTTTCAACATTACAAATTCTCCATATATTTTAAAGATATACAAATTTCTGAAATGAATCCGAGACGTTGAAATAGCCATTAATGCTTGTATTATGTTAAGATGGCTGTATCATATCCCTTGGGATGCATGCAATCCTCCTGCGTGAACGTGAGATACCTTGTGCACCGGGCTATCCGATTTTAAACATACTAACCTGACTAAATATTAATCTCAACTAATATAAAGTTTGTCAATAATGTAGTGCAGCAAAATTATCGTCTTGTGACAATTGGATTGTCCATGGGCCCTTAATTTTCACTCTTTTTTCCAACTTTTTTTTTTAATCTGTGGGCGCTTATGGACTTTTATGTACCCAAATATTCCCCATGTTCCTTTCAGTAATAAACCATTTTATTTTATAGTGAGGACACATAGTGGGAACTGAAATTTCATAAAAACCATCATTTTCTTTTTAGGTTTTTTCTGCTTCAGTTTTCAGTTTTATTGGTATTTATTCATCTCTATATTTGCCTTATTTTTTTTCCTTCTGATACAACAGTCTGCTCTTAGTATAAAGCACTTGGAAATCTGTGATCTATATATCTGACTATGTAAAGAATTTTATATAGTATCAATATAATTCAGCCTATAATTGCAGGTTAGTTTTCTTTTTTTTTTATCATATTATCAATGCCTATTATCCTTCTATCTATTTTTCTTGCTTTGAGATTGTTGTTACTTTCTTTCTTCCCCTATCTTTTGATATTACTTGTTTCTTTTCACCTTTCTTGAGCCAGCGATCTCTCGGAAACAACTTTTTTATCTTGGCTTCTTAGAGTAGTAGATGTAAGGTCTGCGTATATACTAACCTCCCTAGACCTCACTTGTGAGATTCCACCGGATGGTTGTTGTTGTTGTATCAATGGGTATTACAGTAATTGATTAATAATTATCCTATATATAACTTGATTGTACATATATTTTTGAATTAATGCATAAAACTTAAATTCGGTTCATTTTTTATTAGATTGTCGATTAAAGCATATTATAGTGATTTATTAATTTTACCTTATGAATAATCCGACTGTATAGATATTTTTATACCAGTGCTAATAGATTTTAAACTCATTAAAACAAAATCTAAACTTTTTCATATACTCTTATTACCTTGTTGTTGCTTTCTTTTTCTATATTCACAAGGTAGGAGTAAGGTTTGCATACACGTTACTGTTCCCGTACCCTACTTGTGAAATTATACTGTGTCGGTTGTTGCGGTTGTTTTAACCTTTTTCATTTGGGAAATTTAACTCATTACAGGGTTTTATGTGGCTACACAGCAATACAAAACAAGAGGAAAAAACAATGGAAAATTTTGAAGAAGAGGATATATGGGCTATTAATGTGAAGGAAAAAAAAGGTTTTTCAAGGAAATTAGCCAATGCCCCAAAAATGATTCCAAGAGCTAAAAATACACCAGTGCACCAGCAATCATCAGCTCCTGTTAATATTCCTGATTGGTCCAAGATTTATAACAAGAAAAAATCAAGTAGATTTTTGAAAAATGGTTCATGGGATAGTGATGAAAATGTTGAAAATATTGTTGTAGAAGATGAAGATTGTGATTATAATTTTGGTGATGGAATGGTACCACCACATGAATATATAGCTAGAAAGGTTGCAAGAAGTCAAATTGCTCCTTTTTCTATGTGTGAAGGTGTTGGGAGGACACTTAAGGGAAGAGATCTTAGCAAATTGAGGAATGCCATTCTAACCAAAACTGGTTTCTTGGAATAAATCAAACAATATATCAGGTGTAACAGCTCAGTCCGTTAGTGATGTTTTCCGCGCCGGGCATAGAGGCACTCACGTACGTGTTTAAAATGCGTCACTAGTATTTAAGACTTATTAACTTATATACTCAGCATCCCTCTTGTGTGTTTTGTCGAATGTGGGATCCTGTCTAAAGTCTGGGGTCGTACATTAGGCCATCCACTTCACTATGTTTCCATGATTTTCTTATTTTTAAGAAAGTGATGTTTGGATCAGTTTGTTGATATCTCGACTATATTACTGTATATCTGCTCAGAGGTAAATCCAGAAATTTAACTTAATAGATTCAAACTTGCATTGAGCTTATTATTATACTATTAAAATTATGAGTACAGATCTAACATTCATATCTCTATATAGAAAGTAAAATCGAAATTGTATACAAGTGCTTACACTTTCCCTGAGGATTCTTAGACCCGATCACCCGTCAAAGAAATATTCTTAGGTCTTAAGTCTACAGCTCCGCAGCTTGTATTGCCTACGTAAGGTAGAAAAGAATGCTTTGTATAAATATCTCAATGTTAAGATTTTAGTAGGTATATATATATATTTATATTTATATTTGTGGCCTAATTTTAAAGTTGTATAGGCCATAGTAAATTAGTTGTCACAGATTTGCAATTTTTAGGTCTACATTTTTAGCGTAAGAAAAAATGGTTTACTCATGGATTTTGTCTAGATACTGGAAGTTTACTTATTTTATTTTATATTTAATGGAATAAAACCAATAGTTAACTAGCCATTACACCTATGAATACAAGGTATTTTGTAGACCCGTACAAAGATTTCTTCTAAGTTATTCTTCTTTCTTCTAATCTTATCTTATATGTTAGGTTTTCTTTCTTGAGTTTCTGTTATTTTTGTTGTCAGTTTATAACGGGAAAAATTTATTGAATTTTGGGAATATGTTTAATAATATTATTCATTATGAAAGTGAAATATACTTAAGGATAATATATTTTACACGCCTCAAGTTAAATCTTGTTCTCTATAAATTTTTTCAAGATTCACACTCATGCTGTTAATAATCCGCCTCTTATTTTTCTTTACCTCTAACGTGGGTCCACCATGATATTGACAGACTCCACATTTGAAATATCTCGAGAAATAATGTCTAAATTCACCCATCTATTTTTCTTATAGTTAATAATTATCATCATCATGGGCGAAGCTACTTGTAATGAAGGGACTGACCACCCTTCATCGGAAAATTACACTGTATATATAGGTAAAGTATTAAATTTTATATTGTCCAGATAAATGAAATTACAATCAATTAGAAAGTAGGAGTAATTCTTTATTTATTGTTTCAGCATATTTGCCTTTAACAATAATATCTCTTTTTCTCCCTTTTTTTTAATTGACTAACGAATTCTTAATATAGAAAAAAATGATTCTTTCCTTGGACTTTGTATAAGACCATCTCCAACCCAACATTAATTTTAATACAAAACATCATTTTAGTGCAAGATTTAGTATTTTTTTGCTCCAATCTAACACCATTTCTTATACCATTTTGGTGTGTGAATTTGGTGTAACACTATTCATTAACACCATTACTACTCACTATTATTTTAATATTATTTTTTATTATATAACACTTTTAATTTAACATATTATAATTTTTATGTAATATCTTTATAATATTAATTTTATATTTTAATTTTGGTATATAATTTTTATAAATTAATTTTCGTATATTTTGTTTTTATATAAATTGTAAGTTAATTTTATTTTAATTTATAACTGTATAAAAATATATAACCATCACAAAAATGAAAAGTGTAGGACTGTCACGTTTTTGGAGAAAAGAAGTGCTCCATGATATATTACTACATGTATTATACTGCACAATATGATAATCGAGGATGAACGTAATCTTAATGCACCAATTCAAGATGCTTGGGAAGGTCCAACTAAAATCAGTAGAAATGGTAGTATATGAAAATTATCGATTTAAACAAGTTTTAGCTTGGCACAAAAAATTAAGGACAAAGATGCTCATTTTGCACTTTGTAATGCATTAATAGAGTATTTACGGGAGCAGCATACTAATCTTGCAAGTTGAATATTTATGTAAAAATTAAACTAAATTTTACCATAATATAATATTTATTTAATTATATCTTATCAATAATTTTATTTTTATTTGAATTATCCATTAATATGTATAATGTATAATATTTGCTTATAATTTTTATTTTATTTAAAAATTAGAGGTATAAAATAATTTTATATTAAATATTTATAAAAGAAATATGAATTATATGGGATAAAAAAGAAAAAAAGAAAGGATTTATTTTAAAAAGAAAATAATATAATATTGAAGAGAGAGAAGAATATAAAAGGAATATTTTTTTTTGGTGTAAAAATTATTGTAACGGATTGGAGTTACTTTGCACCATTTTGATGTTTATACCATTTTGGTGTAAAAAATGGTGCAAGAGTTGGAGATGAGGCAATGCTAAATCAAATAGGTTAGGTTCATTAGATGCGCAAATCGCCCCATCGCACGCAAACTAAATGTTGCCGTATTACCTTATACTCCACTCGTCATCGGGTTCATCTGACTTTCAACGGAAAGCATAAATTTATATGTAAAAATAAATTAAAAAATAACTAAATAATAAGTTTCAACCCATAACTTTTAAAATTATAATAGGTTCATTGCTAAAAACCGTAAAGATTTAACTCATAAATTTTAAATCCTGGATCCGTCTTTGCCTAACCCAACCCGTAACATATTATATTGGGGCATTTGCATCTATACCCGCTTTTTGGGTCACGTTTTATCTTATACCCGCTTTACAAAAAAATGCATTTGTACCCACTTTTTGCATAACTTCAGGCACATGGGCCTGAAGTAGCAAAGAATTTTGCCTGAAGTGGAGCAAAACTTCAGATATTTTTGCATGAAGTTTGGCCTGACTTGCAAAGGTAATCACACAAACTTCAGTTCATAGTGCAAATGGCAAACTTCAGTTCAATAAAACAACAACATGTGTTGGCTGAAGTTTTTGTTTGTAATTGTTGAACTTCAGCATTCTAGTAGCTGAAGTTTTGTTTTTAATTGCTGAACTTAGCATTCTACTAGTTGAAGCTTTGTTCTGTATTTCCAAAACTTCAGCATGTTTTAGCTGAAGCTTTGTTCTGTATTTGCTGAACTTCAGCATGTTTTAGCTGAAGCTTTGTTCAATTTGTGATAAACTTCAGGGCTGAAGTTTGTTTTGTATTTGTTGTACTTCAGCATTCTAGGAGCTGAAGTTTTTGTTTATATTTGCTAAACTTCAGCATTCATAGAGCTGAAGTTCTAAAACAACAATGAATTTGAATAGATCATGATTAACAATGATTGATGATGTTCATTTCAAAGATTGAAGAATGAAAAATATTTTCGACATAAAAACAAGTTACTACAGATAAATTAGATACAACAACCAATGTGCCTGCAAAGCTAAAATAGAGGTTAAATTATTGTGGATAAGACCAAATTAAACATAAAGGGACAAACATATATATATATATGAATCATCAGGCTAGAACGCATAACAATATCTCAGTCTTCATCATTCAAAAACGAAGAAGGAGTTGAAGTTGTTTAAATAGTGAGTACAAGTTAAAACTTTTTTAAAAAGTGGGTATAAATTAAATGGGGGCGACCAGATAGAATACCCGTACAATTTCCGTTATTATATTGTTATAATATAATATTTGGTAGTTTGATGACCATCAAGTCTCATGAGTCTATTTGAACGAGATTTATAATTTATGAGTAATTAAATACTATTCAAGCAGTATTGATTATTAATGTTGTATGATTCCTCAATCAAAGTTAGTCAGTGTTGAAATTTTGGTTTTTTCTTTTGCATGCGGTGTTATCTGATCTCTTTATTCTACCGAGATAGAGGCGTACTATATACTATTACTTTTTTTCAATTTCTTTTTTGTTTGCCTTTTAATTTTTGTCATATGTATGATAGTAAAAATTATCCTTTTCCTTTCTTTTTTTTTCTTTAGGATATGTGATCCGGAAAAACTTAACTATACATTGTATAGGGTAAAATATGCTATGCTATGTGGCCGCCTAAATGAGAGACACATGGAACCTAAGACGGGGGATAGCCAAAACCGAAGGCAACGGTCCTTTCTGTCACCGAAAAGAATAACGCTCATAAGGATGCAATAATACTCTTCGCCCGTTACCATTTAATGGAGAACATTCTACAACATTAAGTATTGTAACGACATGGCCGATCGTTTTGAGAGTACTAGCCCCGATCCCATATTTACAGCTTACCCCGAATCTTTTTCTGCTTATGTGACTTGCCGGGGGTTTTGTTTGTGATTTCAGAGTGATTTGTGACACATAGTCCCTAAAACGGAAGCTTAAGTTCTAGGATTTTGACCGTAGTTGGAACTGTGTGAAGACGACTCCGGAATAGAATTTCGTCGGTTCCTGGTCACGCTCAACTATGTCTTATATAAGGATTAAACGGGCGCTGCAAATATAATCCGGGGTATTACGCCCAGAGCCGATCCCACAAGGAATTTACATATCAATCAAGTCGTCAGAATACACAACTTTTACTTAATCAATTTTCTCAAGACTTTTGAATATCAATTGGTGATGTTTTACTATTTCTACTGACAAAAGTAATAAACTAACAATTAACTAACAATATGGTGTAAACAATGATAATAAAGGTCTAAGGTTATGGTTTCCCCCGTCGGTGAACTTCCCTCTCGGATACTTCTTATAGTTTGATTAGTTGTCTCTATCAATCATGACACTCTATCTACCATAAATCTCTCTCAAGTAATTATGATAATTTACTAGATGCACTCCCTCAAGTTACGCTAGCTAGATTGCATTACCGTTCACTTTAGATTGCACCCGAACTATCGTTATTTCTAATCCAACTTCTAAACCCTCGGTTATGACTTTCGTCTATACTCCGGGAGTGATGTTGTTCACACAACTACCTAAATATGCACTCTCTCTCAAGTAGATACATAATAAATAG
>ML347795.1:0-41860 GCA_005239505.1 Nicotiana paniculata | reverse complement strand
TGTATCAACAACAATACGATGCTCTACTCGAAAGTGGGACCAAAACTCTTCAACTTTTATGTGACGGGGGGGACCCAAATTTTTTTTTTATTTTAAAAATGGGCAGAATCGGGGTGGGGGACCAAATGAAGAAGAAGAAGATTAAAAAATGGGGGAAGAAGGAGGATGGGGACTCTCTTAAACATGACAGCACATTTCCCTAGAAAAATAGGTATAACGCCGGGTACTATGGCGTTATACCTGTCTGTCAGAAATTTCAGTATGTATAACGCCACACTATGTGGTGCTATACACTAACGACACAGTAACCGTTAGTGTATAGCGCCACATAGTGTGGTGTTATACATAGTTCGGTTCTATATTTTTTTTTTTGGCTTATTTTTGTTCTATTTGTCCAATTTTGCCTAATTGGCCGGACCCGTATTTTGAGAAATGATGTTACTCCTTTAAAGGATAGACCTAATTTTTTGTGAAAAGGTGCCATCTTAAATTTTAACCCTGTATCCATTTTCAAAATGCATGTTGGTTACCTTGTTGAATCTCCATAAATATCTGTTCTATTTGTAGAAATTACAGAGACCACAGCTACACTGTAAATCCGCAAGATGATCTATTCATCTTTCTTTTTTCGCTTTCCTTGATTTGGTTGATAGAAAATGGATAATATTGATAATAAAAATGAATGAAGTTCCAGAGGTTTTCTACAAGTAGCAAGTTATAATTCATTAAAGTGGTTTAAGGTTTCAATTCATTTCGTATTATTTATTAAAATAGATCTAAGGAAGTGTGCAGTTAGAAGGAAAAAAACAAAGAAAAATATTTATTCATAAAATAATGATATTTAACTAAATAAATCAATCAAATACAAGCCTCGAATAATATCCATACATACATTGAAAACAAATTTCTCGTGAGGCTTATCAAATCATCTGACCATTTGTTTCAATTGTACAAATTTTCACTACACATTTTGAAACTAAAAAGCACTGCAAAATCAAAACTTGTTATTATTTCATAATGGGTGGTGGACTGGATCCGATCTGTTGTTTACGAGAATTTGGCATAGGCGAAGGATTAGGTTTGAGCAGCTGCCTGTTACTCCGACCTCGGACATGACTCATATTCTCATTGAAATTGACAGGCGACAAGTACTCTAACTCTAAGATCCTGGATTCGCCTAGCAAACACAATGTATCCATTGATAAAATAAGAAAAATTAGGAATATGTCGAACGAAGCAATATTCTTCATTTCTTGAGCTGTCACAATGCTTGCGTGTTAAGTTCAGAAATGGGTGTCTTTGTGTTTGTGATATATGCTTGAAGTTTTGACTTGTGAGGAAGAAACACACATGCAATTAATCACTTAAAATACACATTTCGTTACGCGTCGTTCGCCCTTCCCACTTGCCACCCATAACTTGAGTCAAATCTCGACAACTTCTTTTATATATATTGAATGGAGATCTCCAGTCAAAGAATTGAAATGTGAACATAGAACTAAAAACGTTTCTCAAATGTGGTAGTCAGACTTAACAACTTCCGACATCCGAACCCAATGTTTAAACAATTGAAAAAATCCAAGTTTCTCCATGCACTATGGATTTATTCTTAGGCGTTTTGCGCAATATTTGAACATGAATTTAACTTGACAAATGTTATTGTAAAAATTGCGCGGGGCGTTTTATTTGGTCGTCCCCGTTTAACCTATACTTATTTTCTTTTTAAAGTTTTAACTTGTACCCACTTCTTAAACAACTTCGGCCCCCTTTCTCCTCCTCCTTCTCCTCCTTCGTTTTCTTCTTTATTCTTCTGCTGTTGTTGGTGCTGCTATGAAACTTCAGTTCATAGGGATGAACTTTCTGCTGAAGATTAATGTTTGCTGCTTATGTACTTCGACCAACTTAATAACTTCCAAACAAATAAAGTTAAGAATGCTGAAGTTCAGTAAATATAAACAAAAACTTCAGCCCTAGAATGCTTAAGTTCAGCAAATACAAAACAAACTTCAGCCCTAGAATTCTTAAGTTCAGCAAATACAAAACAAACTTCAGCCCTGAAGTTCATCACAAACACAACAAAGCTTCAGCTAAAACATGCTGAAGTTCATCATAAACATAACAAAGCTTTAGCTAAAACATGCTGAAGTTCATCACAAACATAACAAAGCTTCAGCTAAAACATGTTGAAGTTCATCAAATATAGAACAAAACATCAGCCCAAACATGCTGAAGTTAAGCAAATATCAACTTATTTAGCGCTGAAATTTTTACAAATGAACTAAATTTCAGCATCTTCTGCTGAAGTTTTTTGAAAATATTTTACAACAAAACTAGTGAATCTAGAACAAAACTTCAGCTTATTTAGTGCTGAAATTTTTACAAATGAACTAAATAACTTCAACATCTTCTGTTGAAGTTTTCGAAAAAGCTTTACGACAAAACTATCGAATCTAGGACAAAACTTCAGCTAAAACATGCTGAAGTTCAACAAAATAGAGAACAAAACTTCAGCTAGTAGAATGCTTAAGTTCAGCCATCTACTAGAATGCTGAAGTTTGCATGATTGCCTTTGCTACTTCAGGCCCGCATGCCTGAAGTTTAGGCGAAAAGTGGGTACACTTGCAATTTTTTTTGCAAAGCGGGTATAAGTTAAAATGTGACCCAAAAAGCGGGTATAGATGCAAATCCCCCTAATGTTATTCCCACTTTTTAATTGATTTTTTTCGCATTTTTTATATGATCCATAATATTTAATTTTTTTCAGATATAAAAAAAGAATAAATTTCTTTTTTTCAAAGTTGCCTTTGAAGTAAAGAGCCTAGGAGTATTTTTTTTGTTTGGTAATTAATATTTTATTACCAGGCAAAATATTTACAAGTATAAACAAAAAACTTATCTCTATTAGCCCAGGTTTGGATATGTAGCCCCAAACCTAGGAACATCGAAACTAAGTAGCACCAAAGTTAAGTATAGACTAGCTAAGGATAGAAATTTAATTTTTGAAGCCTTTTAGCTAAGCTGAGTTTCAAGCTTCCTCGACAGTGAACCTCTTGAATTATGGTTTTAATAAATTCCTCACTTCTCCTCTACTGCCTGCGAAAACTTCTCCAATTCCTTTCTTGCCATATATGGTATACAGTAAAAAGTTAGGAGCATTCTGTATATAGTTGTTGATGGCTGCCTACCTGCTGCATGTTTTGTAGCCCATTTTACCTCTTCACTCCACCCAATCGCATCTCTTTTGACACCAATCCGACATAATAGTTTCCTCCATATTGTTGTTGAGTAGGTGCATCTGAAGAATAAATGTTCATGGTCCTCTGTATCTCCTTCACATAACGAGCATGATAGATTGGCTAATACTCCCCAAGTGATAAGCCTGTCTCTCGTGTATAGTCGCCCGATAAAGATCCATTTAGAACTATTGTTGTTATTGCATATTAGTCTCCTCCACTCAGCTTTAGGAAACTCTCCTCTAAGCTTATTATATATGCCTTTGGGAGTAGTTCCTCGCATTCATCACCTCCTCCACTCCTATATTTTCTTTAACAAGATGGAGTATTTGTTGTATTTCCAATGAATAATCAAGGTAAGTATGGTCAATTTCACTGTTAATTAATGCTAAAAGGTGAATGCTTTAATATGTGTAAAAATAACCAAAAAATTAATTAAAGTAGACTGGAGGGAGTAAGTTTTGTGAGTGAAAAATATTATTTCGATTGAAATACTCTTCAAATCAGCTTTTCAACTTCATATTAATTCTATTTGTAATATAATGGACCATATTGCAAAACAAACGCTTATCAGTTTTTTTTGTGTGGAATTTTTACCTCCTATAGAAAAGCTTAACACCTTATTGATTTTAAATAAATACCATTTTAAAAAATTATATTCTATAGCTACCTTATAATGTTTATACCAAAATACCTATTTATGGTTAACTCCTACCCTTAAGCCACTATATATGCTAATTATTATTTTTCTCTCTCCTTTTTCAGATTTTTCTCTCACATAATTATCGTATTTGATGTAAACTTCTCTCTCCAGGTTCTCTCTCTCTAATTCGATACACGCCATTATCTTCCCCAAAAAACACGATTCTTCACTGGAATTCTTTCTCTTCCACGTCGTCTTTTATTATTTTTATCAATGCATATGTATCAATCTTGTAATGTTGCTATAGCAGTAATTTGCGAAAGTTATGCGGCAAAGAAATTTAGTTCCAGAAGTTCTTGTTCGTTTGAGATCGTGGTGCTTAGTTTTACAGATCTTCTCAAAGGTATTTTTGTTTGTACAGTTTCGAATCTCATCTCTTTGCCATGGATTTGAATTGCAAAGTTTTGAAATTTATGATGCCGAAAACGCCGACTGATTCCATTCCTCCGTTGAAAATCTCCGTCGATCAGAGCAATTTCATTTCACCGGTTATTGATGGAAACAAAGTGAAAATTCGTCGAAATCTGCTATCGACGAGACGATATTAGGGTTATTCTTGAACAAAGGCGACTGAGTTTTGGTGTTGAGCCACTTGAAGAGTCTGTTACCTTTTTTTCATTGTATTTCAATGTATCTCGCTGTATTCGAAGTTTTGGGGCTAAGCAACTCGAAGAGTCTGTTGCCATTTTTTTCATTGTATTTCAATGTATCTCGTTGTATTCTATGTATTTCATTGCATTCATTGTCTTTTTTCATTGTATTCCAATGTATCTCGTTGTATTCCATGTATTTCATTATTTTCACTGTCTCGCTATATTCCAGGAATGTATTCATATTTTTTTTAATTAATATAATTTATATATTCAGATGGTTTTATGTATTCAGATTTATAATTGAGTTTGTTGAGTTATATTAGGAGTATATTTGTGTTAATTGATTCACTTTCCGTTTAAAAACAACTGAATAGATCATGAATTGTGCTATTTACGTTACTGTATTCACAAATACATATCGTGAATACAACAATCTGTCTAGCTGTAATCCCCTATTTCACGCTGTGAATACAGTCGAATACAATAATCTGTCTAGCTGTAATCCCCTATTTCACGCCGTGAATATAGTCGAATACAATAATCTGTCTAGCTGTAGTCCCCCGTTTCACACGAGAAATGCTACTGTATTCATGAATACAGTAGCTTAAATACATCGAATACACTCTTAAAAACCTGAAAACATAGCTATAAGAAGTAATGTAGTAAATAATAGCTACAACTAGCTAATAACCACTAAATAATGGTGATTTGTGAAAATTTCTTTTTTCTTTCTTTCCTTTCAAATATCCAAAATATATGGACAAAAGACAATCGGCCCGGATGTGGATCATGGATTGGGCTGCTCACCAAATACGAATACGTTACATTGAACTTTAGCAATATTTTTAATTAATTTCATAAAGAATGTTGTTTTACCAACTAATTAAGCTATCTCGAAAAGCTTAAATTTGAAATTGCTTCATGACTTTTCAACTATAATACCACCGGCTATAGGTTGTCATAGCTTTGTGTCGACTCAAAATCTACCAATTCTACTAGTACTAGCTGCCTTTTGATGAACCAATCAACTTTATTAATGAAGAATTATTCTAAATAGTCACCCACGTAACTGATTCAATTAGGAATAGCCGATTGATATATGTATAATTCACATGTAATATATATATAACTGTATATGATTATTGTATAATCTATTAATATTGGCTAGAAAAAATAAATAATAAATCGAATATGCTATTTGTATAAAGATCTCAATTTTAGTAGTACGTCGGACGAGTATTGAGGCCCAAAATAACATTAATCAAAATAATATTTATACACATCTTGACCTTACATTCATGCTGTTTACCTCGAAATCCGAGTAACAATTAAACTTGTATTGTGGTTATAAAGATACGTGATCTAATTCAATACCAATTAATAAATAATGGAATAAAAGAATGAATTGTGCGATAAAATAAATCAAACCAGTACTGTGGCAATATATCGACCTCGATCCAGGATAGCCTCGAGATCAAGTAGTAAGAACAGTAAGAACAACATTGAGTAATAAGTAAACAGAGAGCAGCAAGTATATTAATTTCAGTGAACGTATGATGTGTCCTTACAGATGAATGGGGTCCCTCTTTATATAGTAGAGAAATTCCAAAATAGGTACAATTCTAGAAACGGAAACAAATCCCTTGATTGGTGTCAATAACTGCCTGATTCGAACTGTCCCGTGATTCCCGCCGTGATCTTCGACCAATTGCTAATATCTCATCATTCTGTTACCATAACTCGCTTGAGCACTTCGATCTTCATGTCTTCGAACTCGGACTTGGTCCATTATGAGCTTATTCTCGAGACAACTCCTCGAGCCTATAAAATCGGACACACCCGATTTTAACCGTATACAGATAGTCCCTGCCTTTCTTAGACTAGAATGATAAGAAACGATTTGAACCTCGATTTCCAAACACCCTGACCATGACATCGTCTTCGTGACGTAGGCGACAGATGTGACCGAAATGTCCCGTCGGCTCGATTTCCCAAATCATTATTGTCTGTCAGTTGGCGGTCGGCCACTCGCGCCACCGAACCGTCGCCATGAGCCTATAAATATCACCTATTTCATTGAATCAAGCTTTACTCTTGCTTTGATAAAATTTTCAAGTCTCCTAGCCCTTCTCGTCTTCTTTCTATAGCTGCCCTTGAGTCACCGAAACCAGCAGTCTTCTACCTTCTTTCCCCTTCTTCACTCACATCCATGGCTAAAACTACAAAGACCGTGCCGCAAAAAAAGAATGCTTCACCTTCTTCTTCCCGTCCTACCGACGACAAAACTCCGGTGGAGCCATCTCCCCACGAGTACGTTCCAGGCCCGTGTACTCTAAAGTCCGAATTCAAGGTCAAGAACCCCTCATCAGTACTGGGCTGATGCGAGCATGTGTCGATGTACATGTGCTCGATAACGGAGAGCAATATCAAGGCCATGATGAGGGACTGAAACTGGGATCCCGAGGTCCTGGTGCAAATCCCTGCTCTTGACGAGAGCATCACTACATATGTGGAGGGGTTCTTAAGTGTTTACACTTACCCCTTCACATTGGGTCCCGTCGACCCGGTGATCCTCGACTTTTACCGAAGGTATCAGGTGACCCACAGCCAAATACACCCTTCTCTATGGCGCATAGTCATTATGTTGCGATTTTTCTCCAGCAAAGCCGATGGGTTGGAGTTCACTCTAAACCATCTAATGCGGCTGTACTGGCCTCAAATCTATCGAGGATTGATCAGGCTTCAACGCCGGGCAACGAAGGCCTTATTCTCGACCATCGACGAGAATAAGGATCGAGGCTGGATGAGCCGAGTCATACGGGTGAGGACCCATGGCATAATACCGACTCGTTCCCTGAAGAATGGAACCCCAACCATAAGTAATACATCAGACATTATCCTTAGTATCCGATTTGATTCCGTCTAACATGCTTATTTGTTTTGCAGTCGTTCCTTGGATGCCTCAAGTGGTCCCCGATCTCGAATTTAGACTCAACTTCCTCTCATGTCGAACGCGCGTGGCGTGACTTGGCAAGGGGCCGATGGGAGGCCAAGAATCACGGTAAGGATCCTTCCTAGTGTTTCAATACACTTCTTGTTCTCCATTCGTCACTAACTTTCTTTCATTTAGGACTGACCAAGGATGCCGTTCTGATGCCCTCGACTGGCGAGGAAAAACCCAAGTCCTCAACTCTGAAGTCGGAGAAAAATAATAAGAGGAAATGTGCCTTGCAGTCCGAGCACCCCAAGCCCAAGCCTCGAAGGGTGAGGCGAAAAGTAATAGCTCTCACGGTGGAGTTGGTCCAAAACCCGAGAGGAGGAAGGCGCCTTGGCATTGACGGCCCGACCTAGAAAAGCCATCAAGGTCTCCAAGCCTTTCGAGCTGACAACTGTAACTGCCACTAAGCCTCGTGCTGAGGAGGCTTCGAAAAAGAATTTAGTGTGGACCCCGAATCTTCAGGGGTCGAGATTATTTCTCGACCAACCGCAACCACACTGAATGGGACCGGTTCCGAGATATAGAGGATAGATCAGAGCACCCCGAGAGACTTGCTCGGTGCCGTGACAGTCGGTCAATTATCTTCACTCCCGACCTTCTCCGAGGAGATGTTAAGGGAGGCTAGGGAGTTGAAGACCCCCGATATTGGAGGAGGCTCGAGTATAGGTGATCCTTTCTGGGATTGATTTACTGGGGTCGATGATGCAGTGACATCAGTAATACCTGAATTCTTTTGGAAGAGGCTCATCATTTCCTTTCACGGGTAAGTACTAGTTATCGCATTTCTCTTTTACTTTCCTTTTCTTTGAATCTGACTCATTTTTTATTTTATGTATAGGCCTCCGCTAAGTTCCGAGCTGACCTTAGCCAGTGCGAGGCCGATCTTTGGAAGGTCTCTGAGGAGAGAAAGGCTCTAAAGTTGCTTTGTGGCCAAAAAGGATGAGGCCATAAAGGATCTTCAAGCTGAACTGGACAAGGCTCGTGAAGAGGAGGCCGAGCTGGACAAGCAGGTAACCATTATTTTGGTAAAGTACGGAATCAACCTAACTGTGGAGGCTAATACTTCCCTATCTCAGCTGCAGCAGAAGGTGGAGAGGATCGAGCTGCTTCGAGGAGAGGTCAACCAAGTCAAGGTCGATTATGATCGGTTGAAGGGGAGTACGGACCGCTTGGATGCGGAAAAAGAGACTGACTTGGCCAAACTGTCATCGGCGGAGGTTCAAATTCGGGGCTTTAAAGAGAAAAGCTCGGCCCAGAATAAGAAAATCGAGGAGCTTGGAACTGGGTTAGCTGAGGCCAAGGCGAAGATTGAGAAAACAAAGGTCATGGTAGATAAATCCATAGCCATGTACCGAGCTAATGCTAAGGCTGGTCAAACACAGATAAGGGATGCTTCCGATCGGGAGCAATGAAATGTTGATTTGGAACATGTCAGCCCGGGAGGGAACCCTCTAGGAAGTCCATGCTCGAGGTTTTGACCTTTCAGAAGAGATTGTCGAGCCAAAGTTCTTGAAGCCGAAGCCAGGCAGCTTGTCCCCTCGGAGGATGAAGATGATGATCAAGAGGGCAGCCGAGGCGAATCCGATGAGGGGCCTGAAGAAGAAGATGTTCTAGGGGAAGCTTCTCAAGAAGGAGCTGTTCCCGGAGAAGCTGCTCCAGAAGGAGAGGTCGGCCCCGACCGTAGTTAGATATTAGTTTTCTTTTTTCTTTTTGTAAGACCTTGATTGGTATTTTGTACATACCTTCTATAAATAACAAGTCTTTTTTCTAGTTTGCCTCTAGATTCTATTTTGTCTTGTGAAATTTTGTTTGTTGTGGTTAAGCGAACACTATTTCAAACTTGAATCAAACCCTTAGGTTTTAAAAGTGAGTCCCCGAGCCCAATGATATGTTTGAGATTTTCGGTGGCTTTATCGATTCCATGACTATATTGTCTTCATAACTAAGTTTGAGTTAATTATGAACTTAGAGTAAAACAAACCCTTAGGTTCTTATCAAGTAATGGGTAAGTTTTGAGCTTACAACAATATACCCCTTAGGGTTTTATGATGAATCTTCGAGCTATAGTTGACTTTATTCGAGCTCGGAATATTGGAACCCTTAGGTCTGAATTGAGTGAGAACGAGGTCTCGAACTCCAAATGTATTGGCCCTTAGGTTCTTTAGATTGGGCCGATTCGGCCTCTGAAAATGGCTATTTTTTCCCCTTTCGGCTTAAAAGACATAGTAAAAATTTCTTTATGCCTTAGCATATATTTTTCTACCATTGGGTTTTTTGAGGGTCCGATTATTGGAACCCCCTTTTTCCTTTTGTGCCTTAGCATGTTTATGTAAAGATAGTTTGATACCTCTTGAGGTTTTTCAAAGGCTGATATTATCGAAGCCTTTTGGTTTTTTCGAGGGCTGATTTTATCGGAGCCCTTTTTCGATTGTTCTACCGAGAGTATCCTTTTAACTGGTTTTTCAAAGTATTTGAAGGCCTATTGTTTATTATGGAACTCAAACATCTCTGAGCCGCGTTATTTCGATCGTAGCCTTTAATATGGCCGTATCCTTCGGGTATGCCTTTTGGACTTATTACCCGATATAACATTTCGAACTTGTTCGAAATGTTAGTACCCATCTCTGAGGTCTTGTGACTTCGAATTTAGATAACTCGTGCATGAAGTCCTCAAGTGTTCGAATTATGTTTGCACTTGTCCTTTGAGCAGTTTTTCACAATATCATAAGTACGAGATTTGCATAGTAGAGAATTTGCTTCGAGACACAGGATGTTCGATAAAGAAAGATTGGTTCTTTGAATAATTTATACATGCGTACATGTCTTGCCTTCGGGACTTGACTAATCTATATGGACATGGTTCATTCGACCATTTGGCCCATTACAAATTTTTTCCCATCGAGGCCCACTGACACGAGGTACATTTCTTAAACACATAACATCTGAGGGTGATGCCCCCCAGTATTCAAGGATGATTGTAAAAAAGCCTTGGATACTGTTGAATTGTCCTCAGGTAGCACATAAGTGTTGCCTCGTTAAAACCCTTGTCGGAAAAACCTATTTGGGATAAAAACCGATCTAAGGGAAAAAGAGTGCATCGCGTACTTTAAAACCTGAGGTCTCGATGTCTTTGGTCGGAATCCTGCAATGAGTTAGTTCTTAATATATATATAAACGAAAGGAAAGAGAAATTCATACCTTAACAATAGTATCGTTTGAGAAGTGATATGTTCCAGTTATTCGGCAGTGAGTCGCCACCCATCATTCCGAGTTTGTAAGATCCTTTCCCGACTATATCGAGGATTTAGTAGGGTCCTTCCCAATTAGGGCCGAGCTTCCCTTCATTAGGATCTCAAGTGTTGATGGTGACTTTTCTTAGGACTAAGTCCCTGATTCTGAAGTGGCGAAGGGTGGTTCTCTTGTTATAGTACCTTTCGATTCGTTGCTTTTGTGCAGCCATTCGAACGAGTGCAGCTTCTCGTTTTTCATCTAACAACTCGAGGCTAGTGTTCATGGACTCGCGGTTCGATTCCTCTGTTGCATGTCGAAACCTGACACTGGGCTCTCTGACTTCGACCGGTATCAAGGCTTCGGTGTCATACACTAAGGATTATGGATTTGATCTTGTACTGGACTTCGACATTGTCCGATATGCCAATAGGACCTCGGGTAATATTTCCCTCCATTTCCCTTTAGCTTTGTCCAGCCTTTTCTTCAAATTTTGGATGATAGTCTTATTCATTGATTCAGCCTGTCCGTTCCTACTAGGGTGATATGGTGTTGATAGTATCCTTTTTGTTTTATGATCCTCGAGGAATTTCGTTACCTTGCTGCCGATGATTTATTTTCATTGTCACATACTATTTCTGCGGGTATCCCAAATCGACATGCAATGTGAACCCATATGAAATATATCACTTCTTTCTCCCTAACTTTCTCGAAGGCCTGTGCTTCAACCCATTTAGAGAAATAATCATCATAAACAAAATGAATTTAACTTTACCTGGGGCCGATGATAGAGGTCCGACGATGTCCATCCCCCATTTCATGAATGTCCATGGGGATAGGACCGAGTGAAGTTGTTCTCCGGGCTGGTGGATCATAAGTGCAAACCTTTGACATTTATCGCATCTTCGAACAAACTCCTTTGAGTCTTTTCCATGCTATCCCAGTAATATCCTGCTCTGACTACCTTGCGAACTAGTGACTCGGCGCTGGAATGGTTCCCACAAGTGCCTTCATGGATTTCTCATAGAACACAGTCAGTATCTCCCGATCCCAAGCATACTGCCAAAGGTCCATCGAACGTTCTTTTGTATAATGTTTCGTCTTCGTCTAATGTAAGATGATCGGCTTTGGTCCGTAAGGCCCTCGATTATTTAGGGTCCGATGGGAGCTTTTCGTTCTTCAAGTACTCGATGTATTTATTTCTCCAGTCCCAAGTTAAGCTTGTAGAATTTATTTCGGCATGCCCTTCCTCGATCACGGACCTCGAGAGCTGAACGACAGTCCCCGATCTGATCTCCTCCTCTTCTACCGATGATCCCAAATTTTCTAATGCATCGGCCTCACTATTTTGTTCTCGGGGCACATGTTGTAGAGTTCATTCCTTGAAATGGTGCAAAGTTACCTGTATTTTGTATAAGTACTTTTTCATTCTATCCTCTCGAACTTCGAAGGTTCCGTTTACCTAGTTCACTACCAGCAGAGAGTCGCACTTAGCTTCGATGACTTTGGCTCCCAAGCTTTTGGCTAACTCGATACCTGCAATCATGGCCTCGTAGTCGGCCTCATTGTTGGTCAATTTAGAAGTTTTAATGAATTGTCTAATGATGCTACCCGTGGGTGGCATCAAAATAATGCCTAACCCGGACCCTTTCACATTCGAGGCACCGTCCGTGAAGAGGGTCCATATCCCCAACGATGTACCTAACATAAATAAAAGTTCTTTTTCTACCTCAATTACGAAGATCGGCGTGAAATCGGTCACGAAGTCTGCTCAAACTTGAGACTTGATATCTGTTCGGGGTGGATATTCAATATCGTACCCACTGAGTTCGATAGCCCATTTGGCCAATCGGCCCGATAATTCAGGCTTGTGCAAAACATTACTGAGTGGGTAATTGGTCAATACACATACGGGGTGGAACTGAAAATATGGTTTTAACTTTCTTGAAGCGCCTATTAGTGTAAGTGCCAATTTCTCTAAGTGTGGGTACCTAGTTTCCGTATCTCCTAAGGTTTGACTTACGTAATAAACAGGAAACTGCGTACCTTGATCTTCTCGAACCAAGACACCACTTACCGCGATTTCGGACACAACCAAGTATAAGTATTTTTCTCATCTGCCTTCAGTGTGTGAAGCAGAGGTGGACTCGATAAGTATTGCATCAATTCTCCCAATGCCTGCTGGCAGTCCGAGGTCCAAGCAAAATCATTTTTCTTCTTGAGTAGGGAGAAAAACCTGTGGCTCCGATGGCCTCGAGATGAATCGACCTAAGGTAGCTATCCGTCCGGTTAGCCTTTGCATGACTTTTACGCTATCATCGATGGCGATGTCCTCGCCTTGATCTTATCGGGGTTGATTTTGATTCCCTGATTTGATACCATCAAGACGAGGAATTTTCCTGAACCGACTTCAAAAGCATATTTTTTGAGGTTGAGCTTCATGTTGTACTTCCTTAATATTTCAAATGTTTCCTGCAAATGAGCCAAATGGTCCTCTGCGCGCAGGGACTTAACTAGCATGTGGTCAATGTAAACTTCCATTAATTTACCTATTTGTTCTTCGAAGATTTTGTTAACTAGGCGTTGATATGTAGCTCCTGCATTTTTTAGCCCGAAGGGCATTACATTATAACAATAGGTTCCATACTTAGTGATAAAAGAAGTCTTTTCTTGGTCTTCTGGGTCCATTTGGATTTGATTGTACCCAAAGGATCTCGTGGCCGGCCATGACATATATCATGCGATCGATGTTAGGCAATGTAAAAGAATCTTTCGGACACGCTTTGTTCAAGTCTTTATAGTCTACACACATTCTAAGTTTGTTCCCCTTTTTGGGGACTACTACTACATTAGCTAACCATTAGGGGTATTTTACCTCCCGAATGGATCCTATTTTGAGAAGTTTAGTTACCTCGTCTTTTATGAAGGCATACTTTACCTAGGACTGGGGCCTTCTCTTTTGCTTCATCGGTCTGAACTTGGGATCCAGGCTACGTCGGTGTGTCGTTATCTTCGGTGGTATTCCTGTCATGTCTAAATAGGACCATGAAAAACAGTCCATGTTATCAATAAGAAATTGTATGAGTTTTTTCCTGAGTTCGGGTGTTAACCCCATTCCCAGGTATACCTTTCGTTCAGACAGGTACTCGATCAGTATCATCTGTTCTAACTCTTTGACCGTTGATTTGGTGGCATCTGAATCTTTGGGAGAAAGGTCCGAGGAGTTAGAAAATCCTCCTCTTCTTCTTCATCTACTACCTGTTTCTCCGACTTGGTCGAGGCTGGGGGCATTGATTGCGATTTGGCCGCCTGCTTATCTTTTGTGCTCGATTTTTCTGAAGTCGATAGTGTCGAGATTGGTGTTACTTCATCGACTGCAAACATTTCCTTCATAGAATGTTGTTCTCCGTATACCGTTTTTATACCATCCATCATCGGGAACTTCATCATTTGGTGGAGGGTCGATGGTACTGCCCTCATGTACTGTATCCAAGGCCTTCCGAGCAATGCGTTGTATCTCATGTCACCTTCGATGACATGGAACTTAGTATCTTGGATGGTTCCGGCACATTTACTAGAAGGATAATCTCCCCCTTAGTTGTTTCACTGGCTATATTGAAGCTGTTTAGGAATCGAGATGCAGGTATAATTTGGTCCTGCAGGCTGAGCTGCTCCACGACCCTCGATCTGATGATGTCTGCCGAGCTACCTGAATCCACCAAAACACGCTTAACTTGAACTTTATTTAACAAGATAGAAATTACCAGAGTGTCATTGTGTGGCTGAGAAATGTCTTCTGCTTCTTCGTCATTGAATGATAAAGTGCCTTCAGGCACATAGTCTTGAGTCCGTTTCTTTCTAGTGATAGACACCTTAGTGCATTTGCATATAGGTCCCTGTTGAACGTCGACCCCGCCGACGATCATATGAATGACATGTTGAGGTTCTTCTTGTTCATTCTTTCTGTTGGTGTCTCTTTTCCTGAAGTGATTCTTAGCTCGATCACTAAGGAACTCTCGAAGATGGCCCTCATTGAATAATCGAGCTACCTCCTCCCTCAACTGTTTGCAATCTTCGGTCCTATGACCATGTGTGCCATGATACTTAAACATTAAATTTGGGTTCCTTTGATAAGGATCGGTCTGTATAGGTCTAGGCCACCTGGTGTCTTTGATCCTTCCGATAGTCTATACAATGCCCGATGCATCGACACTGAAATTATACTCCGATGACTGTGGTGCTTCTGTGGGATCCGCATACTTATCGAAGCCAGTTTTACTCATAAGTCCCCGAGAATTCTGTCCTCTATCGCTTCTCCGATGATTCTGAGCGGAGTTGCATCTCGGACCATTGTTCCTCCGATCTGCAATATATGGCTGGTACCGATCCTAATTCAACCTTGGCTCCCTATTGACGTCCCTCTGATTTTTACCTGTCGACCGACTTGGATGTAATGAACCGGAAGGGGCTCCCAGTTGATCATATTCGACCCTGATCTTTTATTGATATCGATTGTGAACATCTGCCCAAGTTACAGCTGGGTATTCGATCAAATTCTGTTTCAGCTGTCGTGATGTTATCGAACTCCGTTCGTTCAACCCTTGGGTGAAAACTTGAATGGCCCAATCATCCGTGACCGGCGGCAACTCCATGCGTTCCATTTGGAACCGAGACACGAACTCCCTTAACATCTCATTATCCCTCTGTCTCACCTTGAAGAAATCCAATTTTCTTGTTGCGGCCTTTATGGACCCGGAGTGTGCTTTCACGAAAGAATCTGCTGACATGGAAAATTAATCGATGGAATTTGGTGGCAGGTTGTGATACAAAATCATTTCTCCCTTCGACAGGGTCTCTCCAAATTTTTTCAGCAACACAGACTCGATTTTGTCATCCTCCAAATCATTACCCTTAATGGCGCACGTGTAAGAGGTAACGTGCTCATTCGGGTCAATGGTCCCGTTGTATTTGGGTATGTTAGGCATACAGAAGTTCTTTAGAATGGGCTTGTTGCTCCCAAATGTACACGCAAGTATACATGGTCGACAAGTAATATAGGATTGTAAGTCAAGATACCGTACCCACAGGAATTTGTGATTAACTATCAACTAAATTAAACCCAAATAATTAATCTATTCAAGTGATTCCTAAAGTATGAATATTTAACTACAACTAATCTAGAGTAGCAAACTAAGAAATTAAAGAAATAAGTTGGCGCAATTTGACACGAATTCAATGTGAGTGAATATTCTAGAGCTATGGGTTAGCTAACAATCCCATTGAGTTTTCTGCTTAAATCGTCTAATTAATTTATCTCGTTTATTGATTGACAAGGTTAATATTACTCGTACTCTTCTCCCGAAGTACTATTCGTCTATTCAAGCTAACATAATGCCTATATTCCTATGGAATTATGATTAACAAGAACGCATTAATAATTCCTGTATAGTAACCAAGCAAGGCGATTAGGTATATTCCTATCCTAACCGCAAATCCGCCCCCCTAAGAGTTAAGATCTTGCTCTACCCAATCTTATATGCAATCTAGAATCCCCTCTCCCGAGTTCAATCCTAGATTCGTAGATACTATTCAATTGGTGATCAAGCAATCAAATAATTAAGCTCAAGAATGAATAAATAAACCAATATGATAAAATTATAAGAACAATTCAAGCTTCAAACTACAACGTTCATGTAGCACCCAAAACTATATAACTAATAAACTATGAAATTAAAGAAAGGGAAGAGAAGAAAAACTAGTTAGAAGCTCCTCCAAGCGTGGTATGTGTTCCTCCACGTGAATTCTCCTTCAAAGTATGTTAGATATCCTCCAAATTAGGTTTAGTCTTGCTTTTATATGTGTTGGGTAGGTCTAGGGAAATAACCGTGTCAGTTTCATGCCACCGGCGCCCTGCCCAGCATTAGGCGCCCTCTACAGCGCTATGGCTTGGAGTATTCTGGTTCTGGCGCCACAGACAGCTCAACTTGTGGCGCTGTCTGTGGCGCTGCACTGCTCAACTTTCTTGTTTTCGTCCGTTTTGGCTCTTATTTCGCACATTTCGCCCCCCATTGCTCCCGGATCATTCCTACACATAAAAACACCTCAAATTAATATAAATTAACACATTTCACATCCTAAATCCACGAAACAAAGTAAAACATGAGGAGATATACACACAAATATATATACTTTAAGCACAACATCAACACCCCACACTAAGACTCTTGCTCGTCTTCGAGCAATGAGACTAACAATTAACTCCCAACAAGTACATCTCACTTAAGGAATATTTATTTAGTTTGTTTTTTCTTTTTTCTTTTAACGTACACTCTACCAATGACCATGGTTTATAGCAACAATTAAGCTGTAGCATATGCAATCACTTACACTTCCCTTTACTTATGTCATTCTTCATATATTCACATCAAAGACAACAAGCTAATAACAATACTAGCCTCAAAAGCCTACTCAGTATCACAATGCATTTGTGGCTTCAATACCCAACATCACGAAGAAGTCTAATAACGTTACATATCCCTCATGAAACCATGTGCCCTCACAGGAGTAAAAGGCAACGACCTGACTAAGCAATAAATTGAATCCGTGTTGGTCAAAAAGTTTGGAGAGACACTCACCAAAGGAGCATTAACATGGTATTCTCTCTTGCCCGAAAATTATGTTGTTTCTTTGGCTGAGCTTGCAAATTTGTTTATAAAATCACATTCTGGTGCGCAAATAGTGAAAAAGAGAATGGAAGACATATTCAAAATAAAACAGGGAGATACAGAGTTGCTTCGTGAATTCGTAGACAGGTTTCAACGTGAAAGGATGCTTCTACCAAGAGTACCTGACAATTGGGCCGCTGTGGCTTTTCCAAGTAGTTTGAACGATAAAAGCTCTGAAGCCACGAGGAGACTCAAAGAAAGCTTGAGAGAGTTCCTAGCTATGACATGGAACGATGTTTATAAGAGGTACAACACCAAATTACGAATTAAAGAAGATACTATTTCCCAATCAAACGTAAAATACAGGATAAGTTCTAGATGCTCCGAATCAGAAAGGAGAACTGGCAAAAAAAGGTACGATCCGTACATGGGACCTTCGGGACGAGAGGCTCGTACAAATCTGAAAACCCACGTTCTGATCACAGACCGTCAAATAGAGATTCGAGCTCATCATCATCAAGATCCAGAAAGGATCGAGATGAGCGAAATAGAGGTAATACAGGAATTGGAGATTACAATTTCAATGTAAGTACTTCCTAATTAATTACAGTATTAAGAAATATGGATGATAAAGTTCGATGGCCCAAAGAAATGAGATCAAATCCAAACAGAAGGAACCTAGACTTCTGGTGTGAATTTCACAATGATCATGGGCACAAAACATCAAGCTGCAGGTTATTGCAAGGTGAGGTAGAACACTTATTAAAACAAGGTTATCTAACAAAACTGTTTAGTGAAAAAGGTAAACATGCACATATGAAGAATAGGCAGGAGCCCCCAAAACCACCATATCCGAAGAGAACTGTAAATGTGATAAATGGAGGAGAGGAGGTAAATGGCGTAACTTATACTTCAGCAAGAAGGATGACCAAGTTCACAGTGACCCACGGGAAACGGACTCGTGAGACTTTGGAGGCTAACAACATCTCATTCGACGACTCAGATGCTGATGGATTACTGCTTCCACATAACGACGCACTGGTAATATGTCTACTTATACATGACACTAACGTGAAAAGAGTATTGATTGATCCAGTTAGCTCGGTCAATATCATTTTGCTGAGGATTGTGGAAGAGATGTTAATAGGGAACCGTGTAATTCCAAAAGCACGTTCCTTGTCCGGATTCAACAACTCTACTGTCATAACAAAATGAGAAATTGAGCTTAATACCTATGCAAAAGGCGTCATCAAGGAAACAAAATTTCAAGTTATAGATACAAATATGGCTTATAATGTAATAATGGGGAGACCATGGTCCATGACATGGATGCAATACCATCTACTCTGTATCAGATAATCAAATTCCCTTCCAAATAGGGAATCCAGCAGATTCGAGGTGATCAACAGGCTTCAAGAAACATCAACGCAGTGATGCATTCCCATAAAAAAGAAATAGCGGAAGAATCAAAAGATGAGGGAGCAACTCGAACAGACACAGAAGAAAACGATAAAGATACGGTGAATCAAATCACCAGGGATGTCGCATCAAGACATACGGACATGGATTCCAGACCTGATGTTATTCAAGAACTAGAAGAGAATGAAAAACTCAAGACAATGACTGAGGAGCTCGAAGATGTTCCACTGTTCGAGCTTAAGCCTGAGCAAAAAATCCACATAGGAGCAAGGCTAAGCCCGACCAGAAGAGGTAAGTTAATTGAATATTTAAAAGTTAACGCAGATTGTTTTGCTTGGTCCCTTACAGATATGACAGGTATACCCCCAGAAGTTATGGCTCATAAACTAAATGAAGAGCCATCCTTCGTACCTGTCAAGCAAAAGAAAAGAAAGCAAGGATCGTTCAAGAATCAAGTGATCGATGAAGAGTTCATGAATTATTAAGCTTTCTAGATGCATATTATGGACCCCTCAGACGAGGAAAAAACCTCCTTTATTACGAACAGGGGGACTTGTTACAAAGTCATGCCTTTTGTCTTGAAAAATGCTGGAGCCACGTATCAAAAACTAGTGACCAAGATGTTCCAGGAATATATGGGGAAAACAATGGAGGTGTACATTGATGACATGTCGGTAAAGTCAACGCAGGCAGAAGATCATTTCAAACACTCTCAACTACTTTCGAGATCCTCCGCAGGTATAACATGAAATTAAATCCATAAAAATGTGCCTTTGACATCAAATCAGGTAAATTTTTAGGTTTTCTCGTATCAAATAGAGGAATTGAAGTAAATCCTGCTAAAATTAAAGCTATTGAAGAAATACCTTATATACTCACGAGCAAAAAAGAAGTTCAAAGATTAACAGGTAGGATTGCAACTTTAAGAAGATTCATCTCCAGATCTTCAGAGAAGAGTTTTAAATTCTTCTCAGTACTAAAGAAGTAGAATCAATTCGAACGGATTGAAGAATTTCAACAAGCTATTAAATACTTGAAGGCTTATCTATCAAATCCCCCACTGCTGTCTAAACCAAAGGAAGGGGAAAGGTTATACATTTTATCTTGCTGTTGCAGAAATAGCCGTAAGTGCAGTCCTGGTAAGGGAGGACAAAGGTATGCAATCTCCTATCTACTATGTAAGTAAGTCCTTACTAGATGCTGAAACTAGATATCCTCATCTAGAAAAATGAGCCTTGGCTCTAATCATGGCAGCTAGAAAGTTAAGACCGTACTTTCAGTGTCACCCAATTACTGTTGTAACTTCGTATCCTATGAGAAATATTTTACATAAGCAAGAACTGTCACATAGACTGGCTAAATGGGCAATTGAACTAAGCGAATATGACATAGTCTATCAACATAGGACTGCAATAAAGTCTCAGGTTTTAGCCGATTTTGTCGTAGATTTTAACACTAGCATAAGTCCTGAAGTAGAAAAAGAATTACAAATCTTTACTAGAGCTAATCTAGGAATATGGACTCTATGCACCGACGAATCTTCTAATATTAAAGGAGCCGGGTTGGGAATTGTTTTGATACCACCTTCAGGTGAAAAGATAAGGCAAGCTATTAAATGCTATCACATCACTAACAATGAAGCAGAGTACGAAGTTGTCATTGCAGGACTCGAATTAGCACGAGAACTATCAATTGAGCAGATCGTGATCACAAGTGACTCTCAACTAGTGGTGAACTAGATGTAGGGGACTTATACTGCTAGAGGGACTCGAATGAAATAGTATATAGAAAAGGCACGAGACCTGGTGAGGCAATTCCAGTCATGGAAGATTATGCAAGTACCTAGAGAGGAAAACACAGAAGCAGATGCGTTAGCTAATCTTGTAGCAGTTACCGATGTAATGAATAAAGACAATGCTATTGTGATACACTTATTTCTTTCAACAATTGACCAGGACAAGAATGAGGTAACATTTAATAATCTAACCCGGTATTAGAGAAACAAAATTGTAAATTTTTTGCAGAATGGTACCGTGCCTGAAGATAAGAAAGAAGCTCAAGCACTTCGTCGAAAAGCTGCACAGTACTGCCTAGTTCGTGACACTATGTATTGCAACATGTTTGGAGGTCCCCTAGCAAGGGGCCTTGGACCAAACCAAATACATGATGAAAGAAGTACACGAAGGACATTATGGGAACCACGCAGATGCAAGGTCCTTAGTCAAAACCCTAATTAGAGTAGGGTATTATTGGCCTAAGATGGAAGAAGACACTGAAGATTTCGTAGCTAAATGAGATAAATATCAGCGATATGATAACAATATGCATTGGCCTACAGAATTACGACACCCAGTTGTATCACCTTGGCCATTTATGAAATGGGGGATGGATATAGTAGGAACTCTACCCCCAGCCAGAGGAAAAGTACAATTTTTACTTGTATTAATACATTATTTCTCAAAATGGGTGGAGGCAGATGCTTTTAAACAGGTGCGAGAAAAAGAAGTGAAAAGCTTCATATGGCGAAACATCATATGCCGTTTTGGTATACCAAAGGAAATTGTATGTGACAATGACCCACAATTCATAGGCTCACAAATCACTGGATTCTTCCAAAGCTGGCAAATCAAAACGAATAACTTATTCACCATATCATCCCATGGCTAACGGGAAAGTTGAGTCAACAAATAAAATCATTGTTAACAATCTGAAGAAACGATTGGAAAAAGCTAAGGGAAATTGGCCTGAAGAACTACCGGCAGTATTATGGGCTTATAGAACTACTGCAAAGACATCTAGGGGAGAAACCCCATTCGTGCTTGTTTACGGCTCAGAAGCTCTAATACTAGTGGAAATTGGTGAACCGAGCATGAGATTCACAACAACAATAGAAGAAACAAACAATGACGAGGTGAGAACACATCTGGATTTACTCGAGCAAAGGAGAGAAGCTGCTTTAATATGCATGGCAGCTCAAAAGCAAATCATAGAGCGATATTACAACAGAAAAACTCACCTCAAATATTTCAAAATTGGGGACTTTGTCCTTAAGAAAGTTTTTCAATCAACAAAGGAGGCTGGAGCAGGAAAATTAAATCCAAATTGGGAAGGACCCTACAAAGTGCATGGTATTGCTGGAAAAGGTGCTTATGAGCTTGAAACCATGGATGGCAGAATTTTACAACAAGATGGAATTTGTTCACTTGAAGAAATATTACTTCTAAGGAAAAGAAATACCCCCGGTCATGTATCATTACGTTCAATTTTATTTAGTACAGTTAAAATTATACTAACCATTTTAGATGATAGGAAAAAAGCTAACCCATAACCAGATGATGATATTAGACCTGAATAGACACGAGGAAAAAACTGAATTCCCGGTCTAGGGTTACAACTTTCTGATGGACGTTTCAAAGGGTTAAGCAGTCATCATCTAAATTATATACCTTCGAGTCCCGTACATTTTTCCTATTCAGGAAAAGGACCACAAGAAAGGAAAAGTCAATACAGTTAAATTATATACCTTCGAGTCCCGTAGATTTCATTCTTCAATGCTCAAACACTTGGGGGACTATACAATATGGAAGAGGCGAAGAAGACTATCAAAAGAGTCAAAGCTCAAGCCAGAAGATCCATTTTTCCCAACAAGTCAAAAGTTATGAGCAAAATCAAAGAGCCAAAGACAAAAACACAAAGCCTGATTCAGAAACCTACAAAGACCATACTCGTGAATGTAAACGAATGTTTAGGTTAAGGCAGAATTTACTTACAGGTAGAAATTAATACCCCCGTGTTTATTCAAAACCTGTTGTAAAAGAAAACAGTTACGAAAGAGTCATAGACGATGCTCAAACACATGTAAAATGTTACAAAAGTCCGAATAATATAAAGTCTTTCTGCAAAACATTATTCGGAAAAAACATGTGAATTCCTGTCTCTTTTTTGTATGGTTACACCATTATGAAGTTGAGACGTATTCTTCATTAAGTGACGTTCATAAAAGGGCCCTCTTTTATAAATCGTGCTTATTTAAAAAAGACACGAAATACTGGAGCATTTTTTAATGCAAAATTAAAAACCAAGGGGTAATAAAAACCCAAACGTAAATCATGCAAACACTTAAGAGTAAAACGAAAACTCGAAAAAACACAAGTAATGCTAAGAAATGTAAATTTAATATTATATAATGGTAAGAACTAAGTATTACATTAGTTTAAACCAAATTTGTTCATACAAAGTTGCCCCTAAGTTGTCACTGGGGACTTACAATCAAACTTCACCCTCAAATGGGACCAGGAGTAACCACCGATTGTTCCCCAAAAAAAAAAGAGAAGCGTTGATAAACACTTTCACTAGACACTGGGGGATTATCTTCATCAGCAGGAGGAGCGACTTGAGATGGCGAGACTTGGGCAACAACTTCATCAGGCAGGATCTCATCATCCATTGGAACTTCAACTTCAAGTGATGAAAATTTTTGACTTTGCCGAGACTTTTAAATCGTCTCCTTTGTTTTGGCAATTTCAGCTTCTAAGTCAAAATGTTCTTGGTCCATTTTTGTCAATGTGTTAAGCCGGGTATTCGAATAAGTCCAACTCACATCAACAGTTGCCTTATCCTCAAGAGCCTCGTAATCTTTCTCCCATTATTCAATATTAGCTCTCAGCTCATCTCTTTCAACCACGACAACATCATAAGAAGCCTGTAAAGGGGCAAGATATCTTTCCAGAAATTGAATCTTGTTTGAAGATTCACAGAGGTCCTCTTGGGTCTGAGTAAGTGATTGCACAAGTTCACCAGCATAAGCCTCCTTCTGGTCCAACAAAGCCTTCAAGCTTCTTATCTCTTCAGTGTCGCGCACCCTTTTTTCCTCTTCTTCGCGAAATATCGGGTTTATGACATTGGTTGGGACAACTCTTTCCTTTTGGGAAAGGGGTTTGCATATTTTGAAGAGTCGCCACCTAACGATTTTAAGGTGCGTTAGGGCACCTAAGGGGTTCAATTACAACTACGTTTCTAACCAGAGATTTGGGTAAGGGCTTGAAATTATCCTAAGGGGAAGGTATTAGGCACCCCTCAGGATCCACAAATGTGGTTCCCGGCCAAATGGTTTCATGAATTTGTACAACTAACAAATAATAAGTAAAGGCTCAAATAAGAGGGTATTTAAGTCTAAGCATATAGGTGTTTAGAAAACAGTAAGGGATGATTACGAACTAGTGTATACAGGTGTCCTAGGTTTATAGTAATATGGATCACATCAATGCAATACCCGGTAATCACTCCTCGAAGAGGGGCTACACGTGGTATTAGCGCACCGGTCATCATATCCATATTCGACCCTTCCCACCCGTGAAGGTAATTAAAGCGTATGTTTGGTCACACGAACTTTATTGCGTGCTATTACCCGTCCCATCCTATCAGTCCTGGAGGAGGCTAGGAATACTATCCTAAAAGGAAGTACTAGGTTGACCCCTAGGTTTAAAGGACAAGATTCTAAGAGACGAACAACGACAATTAGGACTTCAGATAAGGGGAAACAAATAAGAGCAGATACGAGGCCCAAGTATTCCTCCATAGATTATTCACATGATTAGCACAACTCAAACACAAGTAAGGCCTTATTAACTTCAAAACCTAAGGCATGATATCTAGTTGAGAATGCAATAGTGAGGCAGCTTTATTACTGATTTCAGAGGATGAATTTTATCAGTTTCTTACTGATTATAACCATTAATAGTCAAGCAGCAAGTATAAAGGAGTATGTTTCCAGTTTTAATAGATTTAACACCTCAAGCTTGCTTAAGCGTATGTCAACACTCAGTAATTATCCAGATTTATTAAAGAAACTATTACAGGTTAGTTTGCCTAAACATGCTGTACTTAGGTGTTGCAAAATACAGAACTATTACCAGTTGCTTGGAAACATGATGAAATTATTTTTCAAGGCCTTTTTCATGCAATCAGTAGTTAAACTAGGTATTGAATGAGGTCCTAAGACATGATATCTAATATGCACACACAAGGATGCAGAATGCAGAATTCCTAGGCAGGATTTCTAAATGCATAAAGTCACAATATTTGAACATGCTATGTAGCAAGTATAAGGATGAATTGTTTATTAGCGCATTATTATCCTAAGCATGATTCCTAGGTGTAACAAAACATTACAGCGATATTATAACTGGTTTACATGAATAACAGGTTTATATTAACGATTAATCTTAGAGCATGATTTTTATATGATAAATGATAGTACCATAACAGGATGCTGAAGCAGTAAACGTGGGCCTAAGAAACAGGATGTCTAATGCATGATATTCTCGCATACAATCAGCCCTAAACATGAATTTCTAATGCACACGTAAGAAAATGTAAACCTAGAGGCATGGTATCTACCCTTTAACATGGATAATCTATATAACTACTCTTCCCTTTCCACTATCCATTCCCAAATATTTGCTTACAAATTATTACAGGCCAGGGAATTATGAATTACACAACCAAAGGAAAAATAAGAAGTTACTTCTATAGGGAGCCTTCAATTAGGCCTAGATCTTCCAAACCTCAATTCCTTTGGTGTTGCATAGACTTTCATAGTCCGGGTGTATCAGAGTTCCCTAAGGACCTCAAGGGCTCTCGGGCAGTGCTCACACGAAGGGGTTGAACTTAGACTTCTAAGAGCATATGTGAGAGTGCTTTTTATTTTTTAAAAGGGTTTAAGTAAGGAACAGTTTTGAGGAAGGGTAAGTAAGAAACAGTTTTGAAGAAGGAAATGGAAGCTTAACATCACACAAAGGACCAAGGATAGTCCAACAATCACAAACAGAGGTAATGGGATTTGAGGGACAAATACAGAGCATGTAAGGGCAGACATGCAGCAGGCAGATACACACATTGACATACAATCAGAAACTCCTAAGGGTCTGGAGGATCAGGGGGTACAGTAAAGTGCTAGGTTAGATTCACAACTAAGGCCATGGTTAAACTAATGTACCAGTCATAGGCATGTAAGAAGTAGGTGCTAAGTGTACAGAAACATGCTGATCATAAACAAATAAAGCCTAATTTAAACATGCAGATGGGAGTTCAGGATCTTAGATACATGCTGAAGAATAAGTAAGCAAATTGGAAGCATACCGAATTACAACAGTGGTTGAAACATGTTGGTTTGAGGACTGAAATCTAAATTAGAACATACCAGTGAAGTGAAGAAAGCAGTAACACAAACAGGAAAGGAGGAGATGCACAATAGTTAGCCTTGGCTTGCAGCCGACTAACATAGAATAGTAGTAGTTAGCACAAAAGAGAGAGCAGAGAGTCTTTTAAATTGTGAGAGAGAGATTTTTGAACGGATCAGCTCGTGTCTGTGTAATGAATGAATAGAGTGTATATATAGTTTGAAAGCTTGATGAAAAATAAGGAAAAAAATCAGAATTAACCAGTGATTGTGGGACTGAATATCAATCAGTATCCAATTAGTACAAGTATCCCTATAATCAAGGGAATGATTCACACAGTGAATATTAAATAAAAAGGACCATATATAGCTTATAGGAATATAAGAACAATGTAAGTACAACAGGCAACTAGGTATCCCTTAATTGAAGGGGTTAAACTCAAACGGTAAGTAGGTACAATAACAATTAAGGAATGTTCTTATGCCTATGACATATAAAAAACAATTTCACCCCAATTCAAGCATACAATTGAGACTAGGTTCAGAAGATATCACTTAAGGAAATAGTAATAAATTAACAGTTAATTAATTATGTAACAAGGTAAGAAAATAAAGTCGGAAGTCAGTAAGAACATCTCATAAGAAATCAGTAAGGCTTTTCAAATCTCCAGGAATCAGGGGTGCAAATAAGGTAAAGTTGCAGAGAGTTAGAGATTCGAACAAGAACAAAATCAGTTAGGCAAATAATAGGCAAGCAAAAGCATAACAAGGTAAAGAATCACATAGAATCAGAGATTCGAGGCTAGCACACATTTAAACGAACAATGGGAATCAGAGAGTTGAAACCCTAGTGACTATAGTAGCAAAACCACACAGGTTTAGAGACAAAGCAGTAACATTGGACATGATATAAGCAAAGAGAACATAGTCAGGGACCCTAATAAGAAAAAACATGGTTAAATCACAGAAAGCTTAAACATTTATGAGAAATAAAAGTTCATGCATTTAAACAAACATATCGGTTAAAGACAGACTCAAAATTAGGGAAAAACCTAGGGTTTTCAGCATTGTAAGTCAAAAATGAAAAGAGAACTCTGAGTAAATCATTGAATCATAGAATAATATTAAAATAGAAGCAAAATCGTTTTTAAAATAGGGGTTATGAAACCCTAATTTTGAGATGAAAGATCGCTTAGAATAGGAAGGTTTTCGAAGAAAACATGTAAAAAGCTTCATGATATACACTGATCTAAGATAAATCTAAAAAAAATCGTAAAAATACCAGGATTTAGGGTTTCGGAGAGCCCAAAGAAACAAGAAAAACCTTAAAGATGTCGCTGGCGTTAGCCGGAAAAGTCATGGTTCTTACTCAGACGGCCGGAGGAGGCCGGAAGATGGCATGAGGGAACATGGGTAAGGGTTAAACCGCTCCAGGTTCTCCTGAGAGCCTTAGGATGTCATTAGACCGGTGTAGGGTGAAGCAGTAACCAGGAGATAATGGGAGACCATAGTTTCCGGCGAGGGAACCAGCCGGAGAAAACGAACAAACTTCATCGGAAGAGGGAGGCAAGGTAGGTTCTAAAGAGAACCAGAGAGAACCAGAGAGAGAGAGAGAGAGAGAAAGAAAGAGAATGAGAGACCGGGAAAATGAGAGGTCGGAGGGGGGTAGGTCTTAGTTAATTATGGAAGGTGGAATCTGGGCCGTTGATCTAATTTAATCAACGAATCAGATAGATCCGGGGTTGGGATGGGTATGGAATTGATTTGGGATGGGTATGGAGTTGGTTTGTTAAATCTGATGGGTTTGGTTAGAATTAGGCTAGAATTTAAATAAATGTGGTTAATTGTTAAACACCCATTAAAATTAGATAAATAATTAACAAGAATAGGTAATAATTGTATAAAAATGAAATTAATGTTGCATAAATGAAAATTAAGATAATAAGCTAATATAAAAAATATAAAAAATGATTAATTATCGATTTAAAATATCACGAATGCGCAATTAGGCCGTTGTTGCAAAATTTGTATAATTATAGTTAAATAGTGCCTAATTGGTCAATTTGTGAAATAATTAAATCCTGATAAAATTAAATTGGATTACAAATAATATATTGAGCTGGGAAAAATTTTGAAACTATTTATAATATGATTTATAAATAATTATTGACTACAAAAATACTAAATAAATAGAAAATGAGTTGATAAAAATACGAAAAATTGTGAAAAATACCATTCACATTAAAAGTGATCTTAAAAGTAATATGTAGGTTAAAAAAATATTTTTTTTTTGAGGAAAAATTGGGTATCAACAGCTGCCTCTCTTTACCCGGAAAGGATGAAAGAGTTGTCGGGTAAAGATATGATGGCCAATTTTGACCGAGTAGAAATGGTTTGAAAGATTGAGGCCGTACCCTGGTTTCTGAGCTACCTACATACCCATGGTTTTACGAGAATCAGGCCGTATTTAGTTCAGGAATCATCGGCGAAGTATACCGATGAAGTTTCACAAAGACGGACGCAAAGTGCAGGGTCGGGAGGTCAAGGGCTTACGGGATAGTTGGGAGACCTGGAGCGGAATCGCTCCTGCCTGGATGGTTGTTGCTAGCCGGATTACCTGCAAATGAATAACAAGCATATATTGTGCATAATTTAAACATGATGTAAATTCCCATTGGACCATGAATGTTGTCTTCAGACAATTAAGGATGACGTCCTCAGACCATGATGTCCTGGGCCATGAATTGTTTTGATGAGGGATTCGCAGGCCATGAAATGATGTTCTAGGGCCATGAGGATGGTGCCTCCGAACCAGGGCGCCTTTGAATAATGATATGCAAAATGATAAAAGAGATCCTCAGGCCATGACATGGTGGCTATGAAGATGGTGCCTCCGAACGATGACGCCTTTGGATAGGTTGGCGATATTTCAGCCCATGAAGATGCAATAGTATGATGCTGACAAGACAGAGCTTAGTCTTGCAAATTTTTAAAAAGAAGGAAGAGCTTAGCCCGAAAGAAAACGAAGTGAATAATGATACAGATAATGATTGCTTTGAAAAGTGAACAGGAGGTAGCGTTTAACCTCGGAAGGCAGAAAGGTAGCCTTATGCAATATGCGAATGCAAACGGGAGGTAGCGTTTAACCTCGGAAGGCAGAAAGGTAGCCATATGCAATATGCGGATGCAGATGGAGGTAACGTTCAACCTCGGAAGGCAGAAAGGTAGCCTTATGAAATATGCGGATGCAGATGGAGATAGCGTTTAACCTCAGAAGGCATAAAGGTAGCCTTATGCAATATGCGGATGCAGATGGAGGTAGAGTTTAACCTCGCAAGGCAGGAAGGTAGCCTTATGCAATATGCAGATGCAGATGGAGGAAGGGTTTAACCTCGGAAGGCAGAAAGGTAGCCTTATGCAATATGCGAATGCAGATGGAGGTAGCGTTTAACCTCGGAAGGCAGAAAGGTAGCCTTATGCAATATGTAAGGAAGGATGGCAGAAATTCTTAGCTAGTGTTAAATTGCGGTAGAGCATTGTGATAAAGAATAATTATTTGCGCTGATAATAAGTGTTGTCATGATGAGCTTGAGGAACGATGTCAGTCCTCGGAGCGGATAATATATTTTGGGGGCTTTTTGCAATTTTGTGCCTGCATCCAAAGAAAGATTGTGAGTTTTGTAAAGGAGAAAGGTTAGTTCGCATTCCTACTGGCCCTGCTTGGCTCGTTTGCTTGATCATGATGATATCGTCTATGTCATTGGGGTAACGTTCCCTAAACAAGCTGCTTTGGAAAAAAAATATATGCATGACTTTTGTAAAAGTATAATCTATAATCTAAAAAAGTTTTAGATGAACCGACGACATGACACGGCTTGAGACATTGCGACCTCTCTTGTTGTGGAATTTTGAGGGTCCTCCTCAAAATTCTGTTCCAGTTTGCTGGGTGGATGCCTCTGACTGCTGCTCGCCCCGCGACTGGCTGAACTTGCTTTGGAATTTTAAGGGTCCCCCTCAAAATTCTGCCCCAGTTTCCAATTGCGGGGAAAAATAGATTTTTATTGAATTGTGACCGAACCCATAGGGCGGCCAATGTATCCCCTCTTCAACGGGAATCAGGTCAGGCGTAGTTCAAATTACATCACTGAGAAAGCATAAAGATTACACATAGTAGCGCTTGACTGCATCTGAATTGATCGGTTTCGGCCAAACTTCTCCGTCCATTTCTGCAAGTATGAGTGCTCCTCCTACCATCACTTTATGAACCATATACGGACCTTGCCAATTGGGAGAGAACTTCCCCTTGGCTTCATCTTGATGCAGAAATATTTTCTTTAACACCAGCTGCCTTGGTGTGAATAGTCTCGGCTGGACTTTCTTGTTGAAGGCCCTGGCCATTCTATTCTGATATAGTTGACCATGACATACTGCATTCATTCTCTTCCCGTCTATGAGGTCTAATTTCTCATAACGGCTTCTTATCCACTCTGCGTCGCTGAGCTCAGCTTCCTGTATAATTCTTAGAGATGGAAGCTCCACTTCGGCAGGAATAACAGCCTCTGTACCATAAAATAGCATATAGGGAGTTGCCCCTGTTGATGTGCGGACAGTGGTGCGGTATCCCAGTAAAGCGAATGATAAATTTTCATGCAATTGCTTGTGCCTTTCTATCATCTTTCTTAATATCTTCTTGATGTTTTGGTTAGCGGCCTCTACGGCTCCATTCATCTGAGGTCTGTATGCCGTGGAATTATTGTGTTTGATCTTGAAAGTTTCACACATAGCTTTCATCAAGTCACTGTCGAGATTAGAATCATTGTCGGTGATGATTGACTCTGGAACTCTGAACCGACAAACAATGCGGTCGCGGACAAATTCGGCCACGAATTTCTTAGTAATTGCTTTGTAGGAGGATGCTTCGACCCATTTAGTGAAGTATTCAATGGCGACCAAAATGAACCTGTGGCCATTGGAAGCGACAGGCTCAATTGGTCAAATAACGTCCATACCCCAAGCGGCAAACGGCCATGGCGAACTGGTTGCATTGAGCTCACTTGGAGGCACTTTTATCATATCCCCATGTATCTGGAAGCGGTGGCACTTCCGAGCATACTGGATGCAGTCCATTTCCATAGTCATACAAAAGTAACCAGCTCGGAGTATTTTCTTTGCTAGAACAAAACTGTTCATATGTGGGCCACATGTCCCTGTATGAATTTCTTCCAGCAACTTTGATGCTTCTTTTGCATCAACACACCTTAATAACCCCAAATCGGGAGTCCTCCTATATAGGATTCCTCCGGTGGAAAAATTTGTTGGACAATCTCCGAAGTGTGATTTTCTGAGTGGAATTTTCAAGCTTGGGGTATTCTCTTTTTGCCAAGTACTTATCGATGTCATGAAACCAAGGATTTCCATTTGCCTCTTCTTCGATATGGGCACAGTAAGCTGGCTGATTATGGATCTTTATTGGAATAGGGTCAATGAAATTCTTGTACGAATGCTGGATCATTGAGGACAAACTAGCTAATGCGTCGGCGAACTCATTCTGGATTCTGGGGACGTGCTGGAACTCTATCTTTGTGAACCTCTTTCTTAACCCCTGTACATGGTGCAGATACGACAGTATCTTAGAATTCTTTGTTGCCCATTATCCTTGTACCTGATGTACCAATAAGTCTGAATCACCAATAACTAATAGCTCCTGGACGTTCATGTCAATGGCCATATTGAGTCCCAAGATGCAGGCTTCATATTCGGCCATATTGTTGGTGCAAGGGAACCTGAGTTTGGCAGATATCAGATAATGCTGACCGGTCTCTGTACTAGTACTGCTCCAATACCGACTCCCTTGAAGTTTGCTGTTCCATCAAAGAACATCCTCCAACCATCATAGGATTCTGTAATATCTTCTCTTATGAATGATACCTTTTCATCAGGAAAATATGTTTTTAGGGCTTCGTATCCTCCGTCTACGGGATTCTCGGCAAGATGGCCTGCCAGAGCATGTCCTTTAACTGCCTTCTGAGTCATGTAGACAATGTCGAATTCGCTCAGCAGGACTTGCCACTTGGCTAGCTTGCTAGTGGGCATGGGCTTCTGAAAGATGTACTTTAATGGATCCATCCTTGATATGAGATATGTTTTGTAGGCACATAAGTAATGCCTCAGCTTTTAGGCGACCCAAGTTAGAGCACAACAGGTACGCTCTAATAGAGAATATCGGGCCTCATATGGAGTGAACTTCTTGCTGAGGTAATAAATATCTTGTTCTTTCCTTCCCGTTTCACCGTGCTACCCCAGAACGCAGCCGAAAGCTCCATCTAATACTGCAAGATAGAGTAGTAAATGTCTGCCATGCTCGGGCGGTACGAGGACTGGCGGTGTTGACAAATATTCCTTGATTCTGTCAACATCCTTTTGACAATAATTGGTCCACCTGGTTGCAGCGTCCTTCTTCAGCATCTTACAGATTGGCTCACAGATGACTGTAGACTGTGCTATAAACCGGCTGATGTAATTAAGCCTCCCCAAGAAACTCATCACATCTTTCTTGTTCCTTGGTGATGGTAGCTCTTGAATGGATTTGACCTTGGACAGATCTAATTCTATTCCCCGGCGGCTTATAATAAATCCCAGTAACTTCCCAGCAGGAACCCCGAATGCACACTTCGCGGGGTTTAGTTTCAGATTGTATTTTGGCAATCTATTGAAGAACTTCCCCAAATTCTCCACGTTATCATCAATTTCTTTGATTTGATAATGACATCATCCATGTACACCTCGATCTCCTTGTGAATCATGTAATGCAATATGGTGGTCATGGCCCTCATGTAGGTGGCCCCTGCATTCTTTAGACCGAATGGCATCATCTTGTAACAATACATTCCCCACGGCGTAATGAACACCATTTTCTCAGTATCTTCCTCATCCATCCAAATCTGGTGATAACCAGCGAAGCAATCCACAAAGGACTACAATTCATGCTTGGCGCATTTATCAATTAGAATGTGTATATTTGGCAAGGGGAAGTCGTCTTTCAGACTGACCCGATTGAGATCTCGGTAGTCGACACAGACTCTGACCTTCCCGTCCTTCTTTGGCACAGGTACAATGTTGGCTAACCATGTCGGGTACTCCACTACCCGGAGAACTTTGGCGTTGATCTGCTTGGTAACTTCTTCTTTGATTTTCAAACTCATGTCGGGTTTGAACTTTCTGAGCTTTTGTTTCACTAGTGGACACATTGGATTAGTTGGCAGTTTGTGAGCCACAATAGACGTACTTAGACCAGTCATATCATCATACGACCATGAAAATACGTCCTTATACTCTCTTAGAAACTTTGTGTATTCTTTCTTTTCTGATGGTGACAAATGAATGCTGATGCAAGTCTCCTTGACGTTTTCTGAATCCCCCAGGTTGATAACTTCGGTCTCATCCAGGTTGGACTTAGGTCATTTCTCAAAGTTCTCAGCTTCTTTGACAATCTCGTCAGGTATGTCGTCTTCTTCTGAATCAATGTCTGTTTGTTGCATTGTCTCATTGCATGTCACAATCATCGGTTTATCAAGACAAGTAATAGTAATGCTGTATAAATAAAGTAATGTGAGAAAATTATAGCAATAAATATCATATTCCTAAGAGAAATTTAGAAGATGCTTTGATAGATTGAATAACTGTTTTGAACATTGAAGATCTTTATTGCAGAAATTGAAAAATGCAGGAAAAAGAAAATCATTTAGTAAATAAGACAGTAAATAATGCTTGTTTTAGCCTTGCTACCCCGAGGCTTGTCGGGATTTGGTTGTCTTGATAGACTAGTTCTTGAGATATGCCCCATTGATTATAGTCTATATGGAAGGTCCTTCCTCCCCCTCCCCCTCGAAAACAACACAACAGTCCATAACATCATCCTCTAGGAACAAACTCCTAATTGCTGCAAGTGCTTCTTCCTCATCTGAACCATAAATAGTGTCGGCCTGCTTGAAAGTTTGCTCAAGATGAGGTATCGGCTGCTCCAAAAGGTAATAGGGAACGCGCCAAGGTGGCGACCGGTCGTTGAATTCCTGCCAAGTGTACTCATACCCCAGATCGAAAGTGGTGACATGCTCTTTGAGCTTTATGGGCTTCGTGATCCCTTGGAGGTTTTTACCGAGCCCTTTGCCTGGATCATATTCTCTCCAGTTCAAGATGCTCTCAATCTTGTTATCCCACCATTTGTCCTTGTCTATAACATTGACCCATTCAATGTGGTGGTAAGTTCCTCTGCCTATATTCTTTTTTCCGTCAATCACCGGAATAGTTTGACGACTATAAATGGGGTTGCTACCGTCACCATGAATAATCACCTCTTAGTGGTTCCATTCGAATTTTACCGCCTGATGTGATGCTACGGCCCCAGCAGCATGAATCCAGGGTCGTCCCAAAAATAGGTTGTAGGATGCCGGGACATCTATCACCTGGAAATCCACTTCAAACCAAGTCGGTCCCATCTGTAGACATAGACTGAGATCCCCCATGGTGGAACTCTGAGAACCGTCAAAGGCTTTCACATTGATCGCCCCATCCTTTATCTCATGTAGCCCTTTACCCAATTTCTTGAGTGTTATCAACGGACAAATGTTAAGACTGGAACCTCCATCGATCAAGATTCTTGTGATGAAATGATCTTCGATTGCACGGTGATGTGCAGTGCTTTGTTGTGCCCCAATCCTTCAGGTGGTAGCTCATCCTCATGAAAAGTGATTTTATGACTCTCCAGTACCTGTCCTACCATATTGGCCATTTCTCCACTAGTGATGTTGTTTGGCACATATGCTTCACTCAACACTTTTAACAAAGCATTTCTGTGTGTTTCAGAATTCTGCAGCAGACAGAGGATGGATATCTGTGTCGGGGTCTTGTTCAGCTGGTTCATGACTGAATACTTCTTAGCCTGTACCTTCCTCCAAAGTTCATCGGGACCTGTTTCGATAAGAGGAGGCCAGTTGGAAGCCTGCTTGCTTGACTCGGCCAGATGCTCACAGGTGTAGATCCTACCAGTTCTCGTCATACCCTGTGCTGCGACAACTTCCTCAGACCTGACCTTGCCTTTCCTTCTCGCCTCGGCTGTGTAGTCCCAAGGGATAACGTTTGAATAGAAGGGTGGCGTGGTTGACATTACCACCGGAATTGGTGTAACCATCTTTACTTCAAATGGAATGTGCGTTCGGGGTGGCAAGACTGCGACCTCGAATGAAGCTGGTGCATTCACTGGAGATACAAACTCAACTTCAATTGGCACTGGTGACTTTGCAGGTGGTGGTGCTTCAAACTCAAATGGTATAGACATATTCACCTCAGCGTCCTCAGATGGTTGAATCTGGACTATGATCGGTTTGAGAGTGACTGCGGGTTTCGTTGGGTCATCGCCTTCTGCGATCAACCCGATTGAACTCTCGGGATCCCAATCATCTTCTATTTTAATCATATGGATACCTCTACCCTTATGGTCTGGCAGAGGATTGTCGTGGACGTTTGGAGCGGGGTCTTTTGCCACAATAATCTTGTTGTCAATGAGAGCCTGTATTTTGTCCTTTAGAGAACGGCATTCTTCGATGGTGTGTCCTTTCATGCCGGAATGGTATGCACAGGATTTGTTTGGGTTAACCCACTGAGAAGGGTTCTCAGGGGTGGCAGCAGGGATAGGTGTGGCATAACCAGCAGCTTTAAGTTTTTCATACAGCTGGTCAATGGGCTCGGCTATGGCGGTGTATTGCTTTGGAGGGCGGCGATTAAAATTGGGACGAGGTCTAGGGAAGTTTTGGCGTGTAGGGGGTGATTAGTAATGGGATGGCTGGGAATTATAAGTGTGGTAGACAGGAGAAGGTTGTGGATATTAAGGCGAAGCAGGTTGATATGTGGGTAGTGAAGCTTGGTAGGAAGGTGGTGGAGTTTGGTAATTTGGTGAGGGTGCTTGGTAATTCGGGGTTGGATAATATGTGAGTGGAGGTGTCAGATAGGTTTGGTACTTGAGCGGAGACTTGGTTCTTTGTGCAACCATTATGGCTCCCATATCTCTCTTCTTAGACACACCACCGGACTATAGAGCGTTTTTAGTGGCTTGCAAGGCTTCAAAATTTGTAACCATACCGCTTTTAATACCTTCTTCAATCCGCTCACCCAATTTGATGATGTCAGAGAACTTGTGGCCTTCAACCATCATTAACAATTCATAATACTGCGTGTCCTAAGCCCGGACAAAGAACTTGTTCATCTGTTCTTCCTCTAGAGTAGGTCTGACTTTAGCGGCTTCGGACCTCCAGCGAGTAGCATACTCGCGAAAGGTTTCTATAGGTTTCTTCTTCAAATTTTGAATGTAGAACACATCCGGCGCGTTCTTTGTGTTGAATCTAAACCTTTCAATGAAATCAGACACCATGCTTACCCAGCTTGACCATTTCTTGGGGTCTTGGCTGATGTACCAAGACAGTGCGTCTCCCTTCAAACTCCTCATGAACAGCTTCATACAGATCCTTTCATCCTTTCCTATGCCAACCAATTTGTCATAATAGGTCCTCAGATGGACTCTCGGATCACCGGTACCGTCAAACATTTCGAACTTTAGAGGTTTGTACCCCTCGGGCAGTTCGACATCAGGTTGGATACAAAGGTCTTCATAATTCAACCATTCAATCTCCCATGGTTCCTTCAACACCCTAGACTCGGCTGGTCAGTTTCCTAAGCTCCTCGGCCAGGTTCCTGATAAGTAAATCCTTTTCGTCAGACTCGGATGCCTGTGGGATAGGCGGAGTGGAGTGGGTCATGGTTTCCACATAGATGGGATTGTTATAGGTGTGGAAATGGTCTTTTGTGGGGTTTTGAGGTTCAGGGATGAGTAGTGGAGTGTTATTTAAGGTGTGGCAAGCATTGCACTACGTCGGGAGAGTTTGGTTCTTTGGGGGAGTGGTGTGATAATGAGGTGCGGGATGATTTTGCTGTCTTGGGATATTTTGTGGATGTGCGAGGTTTGAGCATTTGGAAGGTTGACGTCAGGGGCGTTGAGGGAATATGACAAGTTGGCCAGATTTCGGACTTGATCGAGTTCTTCCTGAAACTTCAGCAATTTCTATTCAAGTGTCGACATGTTCTCATGCAGGACCTGAATACCTCGGCCATCAGTGGCCTCTACCCGTTCAATCACATTCTCCTTTCTGATGCCGCTGGACTCTTCCATCTTACTTTTGCCTTTGTCTTTGCCCTTAGGAGCACTGGGGGGAGGAGTAGGTGGAGGGCCCTTGGATTTGGTGCGATAGGCTGATGATGCCAGAATGCATGAACTAAACTTTGGGGAGGGGAGTAAGAAAAAACAAAAGGTAACCAAGTCAGTGAGGATCATGAAAACAGTATTGCAGTATTTAAACACATAATACAGAAATGAAAGCGTGTCCTAAGTTGGAGATCTCTTGGTGCCCGAGGTAGGCCTGGCGACAAACTGATTTGGAGAACTTAACATGCTAAATGCCTCATCTTATTGATAATAAAATAGAAAAATCCTGAAACGATAGACGAAAAAAATTAATCACTAATGGCCATTGGCCTTATTACATTGATAGAAAAATAAAGACATTCCTATCTACTTGGTCCCAGAAGAACCTTCCCCAGATTCAGCATTCTTGCTTTCTTCTAACAGTTTTCCCAGCTCGCGAAGTCCCAGCAACAGGTAAGTTCTAGCTAGGTATCCCTCTGCAGCTCCCTCAGCCTTCTGACCATCTTCAACCCTTTTGATGAACTTTTCTTCCAAATCGATTATACCTCATTCCAAGTACCCCTGCATCTTGTTGGCACTGGTAGCCATGTCCTTCCATTCCTCGATCACTCTTTTTTTGGACTCATGTATCTTGTGGTGATCATCCTTATTTTCCCGGATCCTTTTATGCAACTGGTTGAACTTGACTTGTGCTTCAGCCTTTCATCTATAACCCTATGACCTCGGAAATACCCCGGCTTGATCTGACCACCCAGATCCTCTTCTAACCAACCAAGATAGAAAGAGGTATAATCGGCGTGATACCTATCTGGCTCGATGGTATCTTTCTCAAGTATAACCTTGCAGTGCCACAGGTGCTGAGCTTGGCACTTGTGAGGACTGTCATTATTTTGAAAGTCGGCTCGAAGATGGCTCATCTTCTCGACCCTAGGGATGACTTGCTTCCTTCATGTTTGCCTCATAACTCGAAGAGGGACGTAAGGGTATGTCCCTCTTAGACCAATCAGTATCAGAAATGATGCGTCTCGGGATCTAATGATGAACTCATCCGTTAGAAACCATTCGAACATCCATTGAACCTGTTCTTCAGTCAGGTTATCAAAAAGCTCGACCCATCCTTCAGCATTTTCAGGTTAAGCGAACATGTCAGGGATATAGTTCATTCGCTTTGGGTGATGGAAAGAGATGTGGTCATCCCACATTCGGCGGTGGATGTCCTGTCGATATTCGCCCTTTTGGAGATGTTCCACGAGCCGGAGATGCTTTGCTCCTTGTTGACACCTTTCTAAGGCCCGATATATATCTGCAACGATCATGGGCACAATGCTGAAATATTGCCCATTTACCCCTTCCATTATGGTCTTAGTTACCATGGCTAGCCTAGTATGGATCCTCTCCTTCTTGATCGAGAACACGATCAAACCCAAAAAGCATACCATAAACACAAACACTCGGCGATGGACGTGTCCCAGAGAGGTGCTAGTAAACTCATCATGGTAGGCACGGTATGATTTGCTGTAGCCATACCTTTTGTACAAGTAGTCAAAAGGAATGTACGAATCCTCCAGACATACCAATTCCGCGTCCTTTTTCAGACCCATCATTTTGAGGAAACTTTTGCCTGTGCGGTTCTCAGGCATCAGCAACCCCAGAGTTTCCCATACTAGGTTAGCCAGCCCTCCTATCTCTTCTATCAACGGCGCCATTTCGATGTTCCCAAAGTGGAACACGGATCTTTCACGATCCCAGAACAGGGTAGCAGCCTTTACTATCATTTTGTTAGGCTGGATTTCTAGAAGATATGGCAGATTACCCAAGTGTTTCCTGATGATAGCTTTGTCGCTAGATTGTAGATCCTCCCACCAACTCAACAATTTTGGGTGGATGTTAGAGACCATGCCGAATCTGGGGACTTCATGCCTCATTTTTTTTTCTACAAAAAAAATAGGTTAGGCCTTACCCCCAACGGACTCGACTATTTAATGTTAATAATTAGCAGGAAGCATTTAGTTCTCCAAATAAATGCACAGAACGTGAGGGCGTCCGTTTGGGTTTAGGGAAACCCGGTGGACTTTTGGATAAGGCTATCTTAAAAGCTATCGTGAGGACAACACTTTAGCTTGACTATGTTTGACCATGATGCATGAAATAGTGCAACATAGTAAGGTTTCTATTGGATTTTAGACTGGTACCCTTGAGCGGACAACTCAAGGGGGAAAGGCACGGAACCATCGACTGCACCGCTGATCGACTAGTTTTACTGCAAATAAGCCTTTCCGAATTTAGTAGGTGATAATATAGGAAGGGCACAACCACTTATCAAGCGTTGCTATAGTATTTTTTTTGGCACGAGTGGAGTATGAATGTTGAGCATGATTTATGCAATAAGTATTAAAACAAGTTGTCACGTATTTGCACGTTAAAGAAAGCATAAAAATGGTAATAATGATTTAAAGAAGTTACAAAGGGAAACCAAGAGACATGTCAGTTACGTTTTGAAAAAATAAATACCCGAAGTAAAAAATTAATTGCATGCAAAGGGAATAGAAAGGGTGCCAGTATTAAAAAATAAAGGCATAAACTCACGAAACAATTTGAAATGGTAAAATCCTGGATATCCTCAACAGAGTCGCCATGTTGTCGCGCACCCTTTTTTCCTCTTCTTCGCGGAATATCTGGTTTATGACATTGGTTGGGACAACTCTTTCCTTTTGGGAAAGAGGTTTGCATATTTTGAAGAGTCGCCACCTAACGATTTTAAGGTGCGTTAGGGCACCTAAGGGGTTCAATTAAAACTACGTTGCTAACCAGAGATTTGGGTAAGGGCTTGAAATTATCCTAAGGGGAAGGTATTAGGCACTCCTTAGGATCCACAAGTGTGGTTCCCGGCCAAATGGTTTCGTGAATTTGTACAACTAACAAATAACAAGTAAAGGCTCAAGTAAGAGGGGATTTATGTCTTAAGCATATATGTGTTTAGAAAACAGTAGGGATGATTACAAACTAGAGTATACAGGTGTCCTAGGTTTATAATAATATGGATCACATCAATGCAATACTCGGTAATCACTCCTCGGAGAGGGACTACACGTGGTATTAGCGCACAGGTCATCATATCCATATTCTACCCTTCCCACCCGTGAAGGTAATTAAAGCGTATGTTTGGTCATGGACTTTATTTCGTGCTATTACCCGTCCTATCCTATCAGTCCTTGAGGAGGCTAGGACTTCTATCCTAAAAGTAAGTACTAGGTTGACCCCTAGGTATAAAGGACAAGATTCTAAGCGATGAACAACGACAATTAGGACTTCAGATAAGGGGAAAACAAATAAGAGCAGATACGAGGCCCAAGTATTCTTCCATAGATTATGCACATGATTAGCACGACTCAAACACAAGTTAGGCCTTATTAAATTCAGAACCTAAGGCATGATATCTAGGTGAGAATACAATAGTGAGGCAGCTTTATTATTGATTTCAGAGGATGAATTTTATCAGATTCTTACTGATTATAACCATTAATAGTCAAGCAGCAAGTATAAACGAGTATGCTTCCAGTTTTAAAAGATTTAACACTTAAAGCTTGCTTAAGCGTATGACAACACTCAGTAATTATCTAGATTATTGAAGAAACTATTACAAGTTAGTTTGCCTAAACATGCTGTACTTAGGTGTTGCAAAATACAGAACTATTACCAGTTGTTTGGAAACATGGTGAAATTATTTTTCAAGCCCTTTTTCATGCAATCAGTAGTTAAACTAGGTGTTGAATGAGTTCCTAAGACATGATATCTAATATGAACACACAAGGATGCAGAATGCAGAATTCCTAGGCAGGATTTCTAAATGCATAAAGTCATAGTATTTGAACATGCTATGTAGAAACTATAAGAATGACTTGTTTATTAGCGCATTATTATCCTAAGCATGCTTCCTAGGTGTAACACAACATTACAATGATATTAGAATTGGTTTACATGAATAACAGGTTTATATTAACGATTAATCCTAGAGCATGATTTCTATATGATAAATGATAATCCCATAACATGATGCTGAAGCAGTAAACGTGGGCCTAAGAAACAGGATGTCTAATGCATGATATTCTCGCATATAGTCAGCCCTAAACATGAATTTCTAATGCACACGTAAGAAAATTTAAACCTAGAGGCATGGTATCTACTCTTTAACATGGATAATCTATATAACTACCCTTCCCTTTCCACTATCCATTCTCAAATATTTGTTTACAGATTATTACAGGCCAGGGAATTATGAATTACACAACCAAAGGAAAAATAAGAAGTTACTTCTATAGGGAGCCTTCAATTAGGCCCAGATCTTCCAAAACTCAATGCCTTTGGTGTTGCGTAGCCTTTGATAGTCCGGGTGTATCAGAGTTCCCTAAGGACCTCAAGGGCTCCCGGGCAGTGCTCACACCCAGACATAGCCAAAGAGTTAAACATGTGCAGTGTGGGAAGTGTCTGCCTTGTGTCTCAGAGTTCAGAGGGTACTCAAAGGGTCCCTGATCACGCTCAACTATGACTAATAAAAGACTAAGCGGGCGTTGCAAATATAATCCGGGGTAT
>ML347792.1:0-68958 GCA_005239505.1 Nicotiana paniculata | reverse complement strand
GGGGGGGGGCTCGCCTGAGTTTCGACTGGTTAACGGATCGTTGACTTTGCATGTTGGTTGAAGACTGCTGGTGTAATTTTCTGGTTTCCTTATACGTGATCGCGTGGGCAGGTCCGCGATCGCGTAGGCTTGTTTGGGGCAGAGGTGATTTTTTCCTATGCATTCAAAGTGATGGTACACGTTCGCGTAGGTTTGGCTAGGTTGTGCATCGCAAACACATGGGAAATGCTGCATTCGCGAAGAGGAGAGGAGGAAACTGGGTGTCACGCGTTTGTACTTTGCGTTCGTGTGAGGTGAGACGCGACCGTGTAGGTTGGAGGAAGATGTGGTATGCGTTCGCGTGGAGGTCTCCGCGTTCGTGTAAGATCATTTGAGGGGAAGAATGCTTTGTGCTTCGCAATCACGAGGCAAATTTCGCGATCACGATTATGGATCACCGGGCAACAATGTAAAATTTCAAAAACGAGTGTTTGAACCAATTTTTCATATTTTGAGCTAGAAACCTCGGATTTGGACGATTCTTGAAGGGATTTTCAAGGAGTTGATTGGGGTAAGTGATTCTTACTTAATTTTTTCTAAATCCCATGTGTATGTCTTTAATTCCATCATCTAGTTTGTGATTTGGGGTGGAAAATAGGTGAAGATGAGGAAGAGTTCTTGGATTACATTTGTGAGGTTTTGAATGGGATTTTGTTATCGTATTTGAGTAAATTTGGTATGGTTAGAATCGTGAGTGAAAGAGCTTTCGGTTTTTGTGACTTTATTCGGATTTCGAGACGTGGGCCCGGGGGCCAAGTTTGAGCCGATCTCGGATTTTGGCTTATAAATTCGTATTTTTCATCTAGAATTGAATCCTTTAGCCTATATTGATTGTCTTGTACTGCTTGTGGCTAGATTCGCGATGTTTGGAGACTAATTTGAGAGGAAAAGGCGTGTTGGAGTAGAGTTTTTCCTGGATTAAGGTAAGTAACACTTTCAAACTTTGTTCTGAGGGTTCGAAACCCCGAATTATGTGTTATGTGATTGGCATTTAGGTGACTCACATGCCAAGTGATGGGCGTGTGGGCGTGCATCGTGAGAATTGTGACTTTGTCGATTCCATGTCACTGTATAGCGGTTCTATCTTGTTTATCCGTGTTATCATCATGTGATAAAGTAATTGAGTTGTCGGTCATGCTAGATATTATGTTTAGGCTTTACGTCGGTACTGTCGGGACCCATAATGGTCGTTTCTTGTAGTCGTCTTACTGATTTCATTAATATTTTGTACTCAATCATATTCATGCTTTTCATATCATATGTCAGTCTCTGTGGTTATTTGTTGATACATCATATCATTGTTTTCGGGCTAGTTTCATGACATTGTGAGCCCGTGAGTGAGACTGGAGAGATTGATGACTAAGTGAGGCCGACAGCCTGATTATGAGTGACAATTATGGGATAGGGCTGCACGCCACAGTAGTTATATTGATTTTTGAGAGGGCTTGGGATGAAGGAGCCCCTTCGGAGTTTGGACACACCCATAGTGTGCGGCGTTGATATTATTGAGGCATGTATCTTCCTTGGACATAGATCTTGTCCGAAGCACTATATATACCCGTAGATATATCTTCTCCACGGGCTGGATCGGCCCTACTCGGTACTGGGTGACTAATGGTCAGTGATGTATATAAGGCGGGATGGATCTTCCCTAGGCCGTTTAGGCCAAATACAGTACCGAGCGTTTGAGCATTTGAGAGCGTAAGCACATGAGGTAGTCAACATGGTTCATACACTGAGGATGTGTATTTACATGTAGAAGTAGAGGAACTTTATGATTCATATCGTTCAGATTTGATCCATTTTACTATTTTGAGTTATCTATAGACCTTGAACTCAAGCCACTGTTGTTTCTATATTATACTGTGTTTGCTGAGTTCATTACTACCTATCAGTCCAAATGTTGGATTTGTTACTTACCGAGTTGGTTGTACTCACGTTACATACTGCACCTCGTGTGCAGATCTAGGTGCTTTCGGTCATGACGGCTACTGATTGATGAGATTGGATCTCAGAGACTATCTAGGTAGCTCATGGGGTTTGTAGGCCTTGATTCTCCTCCAATATCTTTATAAATATTTGATTTATTACCCTTTAGACATTGTAGTAGATTCTATTCTGGCATAGATGCTCATGTACTCGGTGACACCCCAGTTTTGGGATAGATTGTATTATGTTGCAGGTTAATTTATGTTTCAAACAACTTTTTCTTAAATATTAATTGCTTCCGTTTATATTTCCAAAGATTTTACTATGTTAATATAGTTGAGTAGCGTCTTGTCTAGTTCCACGATAGGCGCCATCACGACGGTTAATTTTTGGGTCGTGACAAGGTTGTACAAGAGCATAGGTTACATAGGTCTCATGAGTCATGAGCAGTTTTAGTAGAGTCTTGCGGATCAGTATGGAGACGTGTTTACTTATCTTCGAGAGGCTGTCGAGCCCTTAGGAAACTTCGCATTCTTGATTCTGGTAACTAAACTTCTGTTATTCGATTTCACATATTGTGAGAACACGTACTACGGGGCAGGATGGACAACTACCAGTACCACCAGTCTGGGCCACGAGAGGTCGGGGTCGTGGTAGAGGCCGTTGTAAGGGAAGAGGTGAAGCTCGCACCTGTAGATCCACCAGTTTCCCCAATTCCACAATAGGGACCAGTTGCGGGTGAGTCAATGGGGCCAGCTCAGGCACCAGTTGTGCCTATTGTTATTCCATGCCTTAAGGAGTCCATAACTTAGATTTTGACTGTGTGCACCATTCTTGCTCATGCGGTCTCTGTTCTGGCCGAAGCAGCCACTCCTCAGGCGGGGGGAGGCGCTCAGACCCCCGCCGCCCATACACCAGAGCAGGTGGTGCAGGGACTCCAGACACCGGGAGCACTACCATCCCAGCCGGTTGCAGCTGCTCAGACCCATGTGGTTCATGTTATGTCTGATGACGAGAAGCAGAGATTGTAGAGGTTTGGAAGACTCCAGCATCCATCTTTCAGTGGTCCAGAGGCGGAGGATGCCTAGGGATTCTTGGAAAACTGTCAGAGGATTCTCCATACAACAGGTATTCTGGAGACCAGTGGGGTCTCATTCACTACTTTTCAGTTCTCTGGGTTGCTTTCCGATGCTAGGAGGCTTATGAGAGGCGTAGGTCGGTCGGTGCTGCACCCCTTACATGGCAGGAGTTCTCCGTTCTCTTCCTGGAGAAGTTCGTGCCTTGGGCCCCCAGAGAGGAGCTACGCAGGCAGTTTGAGTAGCTTCGTCAGGGGGATATGTCTCTGTCGCAGTACGAGATGAGGGTTTTTGAGTTGGCCCATCATGCAGTCTGGTTGGTTCCCATAGACAGGGAGAGGATCAAGAGGTTCATAGATGGCCTCACATTTCAGCTGCAGTTTCTTATGAATAGAGAGAGGGTGTCTAGTGCTACTTTTGATGAGGTTATCGACATTGCTCGTCAGATAGAGATTGTCCGCAGCCTGGAGCGGTTTGAGAGGGAGGTCAAGAGGCCTCGTGGACAGGTTGGATTCAGCAGTGTTCCTTCTGGGGGTTAGTTCTATCACGACAGGGGTCGTCCTTATTGGCATGCTCAGACGGCTCACCCAGTTCACCGTGGTGCATCATCCAACCATGGTTCGTATAGTTCCTAGAAGGGTCACTCATCTCTCAGTGCCCTTCCAGCATAGATTTCATCTCATGTGCCATCAGCTCAAGTTTCATCTATGAAAGGTCCTTCTAGATATTATCTTGGAGCTCGGGGGTCCCTTCTGTCCCCACCGCCATTTATAGGGAGGGGTTATTTAGCGTGTAGATATATGGGTCACATCAAGAGCCATTGTCCTCGACTTTTGGGAGGTCCATCTCAGTAGAGGAGTCAGCCTACGACTTCAGCACCCGTTACTTTACCACCCGCCCAACCAACTTGGGCAAGGGGTCTCCCTAGAAGGGGAGGCCTGTCAGGTGGTGGTCAGGCCCGATTCTATGCTCTTCCCATCAGACCATATGCCATTGCTTCAGATGTAGTGATCATAAGTATTGTCTTAGTTTGTCACAGGGATGCCTCTGTATCATTTGACCCGGGTTCCACTTATTCGTATGTGTCATTGTATTTTGCTCATAATCTTGATATTCCCCGTGATCCTTTCATCTGTTCATGTATCTACGCCGGTAAGCGACACTATTAATGTGGACGATATATACCGTTCGTGTGTAGTGATTATTGGGGGATGTGAGACAAAAGTTGATCTCTTGTTACTTAGAATGGTTGATTTCGATGTGATATTGAGTATGGACTGGTTACCTCCATGTCATGTTTTTCTGGATTGTCAAACCAAGATCGCGACGTTGGCGATGCTGGGGTTGCCACAGATTGAGCGACGAGGTTCTCTAGACTATATTCCAGTAGAGTGATTTCATACTTGAAGTCTCATCGGATGGTTGAGAAAGGTTGTCTATATTATTTGGCCTTTGTGAGGGATGTTAGTGACCAGATCCGTACTATTGATTTTATTCCGGTGGTGCGATATTTCCCAGATGTGTTTCCTGCAGACATGCCGTTAGTGACCAGATCCGTACTATTGATTTTATTCCGGTGGTGCGATATTTCCCAGATGTGTTTCCTGCAGACATGCCGGGCATGTCACCTGATAGTGATATTGACTTGGTGTCGGACAATCAGCCTATTTGTATTCCATCGTATTGTATGTCACCAGCTGAGTTGAAGGAATTAAAGGAGTAGCTTCAGGAACTCCTTGATAAGAGGTTTATTCGGCATAACGTGTCACCTTGGGGAGAACTAGTTCTATTTTTGAAGAAGAAGGATGGTACTATGAGAATTTGCATTTATTATAGGTAGTTGAATAAAGTCACAATTAACAAAAGGTATCCTTAGCCGCATATTGATGATCTATTTGACCAGCTTCAGGGAGCGGGGGTGTTCTCCAACATTGATTTGAGGTCTGGGTATCACCAGTTGAAGATTCTGGACTTGGATATTCTTAAGACAACTTTTAGGACCCGTTATGTTCATTACGAGTTCCCTTGTGATGTCTTTAGGGCTGACCAACTCCCCAAAAACGTTCATGCATATGATGAACAGTGTATTTCTGCCTTATCTCGACTCCTTTGTCATTGTATTCATTGATGATATGTAGTCTCGTAGCCAGGAGGAGCATGCCCAACATTTGAGGGTTGTGTTGCAGTGGGTGCGGGAGGAGAAGCTTTATACAAAGTTCTCCAAGTGTTATTTTTGGCTCAGTTCAATGACATTCTTAGGGAACATAGTGTCCAGTGAGGGTATTTAGGTGGATCCGAAGAAGATAGAGGCAGTTCAGAGTTGGCCCAGACCATCCTCAGCTACGAAGATTTGGAGCTTTCTCGACTTGGCCAGTTATTATCATCATTTCGTGGAGGTTTCTCATCTATTGCATCGACCTTGACCAAATTGAACGAAAAGGGTGCTCTTTACAGGTAATCGAATGAGTGCGAGGAGAGCTTTCAGAAGCTCAAGACTGCTTTGACCACAACTCTAGTTCTAGTTCTACCATCAGCTTTTTGTTCTTATACAGTGTATTGTGATGCTTCTCGGATCGGTATTGGGTGTGTTTTGATGCTGGAGGGTAGAGTAATTGCTTATGCTTCGTGCCAGTTGAATCCCTATGAGAAGAACTACCATGTTCATGACTTGGAGTTGGTTGCCATTGTTCATGCGTTGAAGATTTGGAGGCACTATCTTTATGGAGTGTCTTGTGAGGTATTTGTAGATCATCAGAGCCTTCAGCACTTGTTCAAACAAAAGGATCTCGATTTGAGGCAGCGGAGATGGTTGGAGCTGCTAAAGGACTATGACATCACTATTCTGTATTATCTAGGGAAGGCCAATGTAGTGGCCGATTCCTTGAGTAGGAAGGTGATAAGTATGGGTAGTCTTGCTTTCCTTCCCATTTGAGAGAGACCTCTTGCAGTTGATGTTCAGGCTTTGGCCAAACGGTTCGTTAGATTGGATATTTCGAAGCCCATTTGGGTTCTCGCTTGTGTGGTTTCTCGATCTTCCTTATTCGTTCGCATCAGAGATAATCAGTATGGTGACCCTCTCTTGCTTGTCCTTAAGGACAAGGTACAACACGGTGATTCCAGGGATGTGACTATTGGGGATGATGGGGTATTGAGGATGCATGGTCGTATTTGTGAGCCCAATATGGATGGTCTACGTGAGTATGTTCTTGAGGAGGCCTAGAGTTCTCGGTATTCCATTCATTCGGGTGCCGAAAAGATGTATTAGGACTTGAGGAAGCACTATTGGTGGAGGAGGATGAAGAAGGACATAGTGGGGTTTGTAGCTTGTTGCATTAACTGTCAGCAGGTAAAATATGAGCACCAAAGATCGGGTGGCTTGCTTCATAGGATAGAGTGGAAGTGGGAGAGGATCACCATGGATTTCATAGTTGGGCTCCCACGGACTTCGAGGAAGTTTGATGCTATTTGGGTGATTGTGGATCGGCTGACCAAGTCCGCGCACTTCATTATAGTGGATACTACTTATTCTTCACATCAGTTGGCTGAGATTTACATCAAAGAGATTTACATCAGTTTCCATCATTTCATAAATAGGCACGTAGCTCACATCGCAGTTTTGGAGAGTTGTGCAATGAGAGTTGGCCACTCAGGTGGAGTTGAGTACATCCTTTCACCCTCAGACGGACGAGCAATCCGAGCGTACTATTCAGATATTAGAGGATATGCTACGTGCGTGTGTCACTGATTTTGGTGATTCATGGGACCAGTTTCTACCACTCGCAGAGTTTTCTTACAACAATAATTATTAGTCGAGCATCCAGATGGATCCATATGCGGCTTTGTATGGGAGACCGTGTAGATCTCCGATGGGTTGGTTTGAGCACGGTGCGACTAGCCTTTTGGATACAGACTTGGTTCAAGATGCATTGGACAAGTTTAAATTGATTCGGGAGCGGCTTCACACGGTGCAATCTAGACAGAAGAGATATGCCGACAGGAAGGTCCGGGATGTGTCTTACATGGTTGTGGAGAAGGTTCTACTGAAGGTTTAACCTACGGAGGGTGTTATGAGGTTCGAGAACAAGGACAAGTTGAGCCCTCGGTTAATTGGGCCGTTTGAGGTACTTCAGAGGATTGGGGAGGTGCTTACAAGCTTTCCTTGCCACCTATATTTTTGATTGTTCATCCAGTATTTCATGTTTCTATGCTCTAAAAGTATGTCGGTGATCCGTCTCATGTTTTGGATTTTTGCACGGTTCAGTTGCATGGTGATTTGACTTATGATGTGGAGCCGGTGGCTACCCTTGGTCTGCAGGTTCGGAAGTTGAGGTCAAAGGATATAACTTCAGTAAAGATGCAGTGGAGAGGTCATCCGGTTGAGGAGGATACTTGAAGACCGAGCGGGAGATGCGGAGCAGATATCCACACATGTTTGAAAACCTATGTTTATTTATATACTTATTTGAGGACAAACATTTGTTTAAGAAGGGGAGGTTGTAACGACCTTGGCAGTTGTTTTGAGCGTTGTAGCCTCGTTCCCCTATTTTCTGCTCCTTTTGTGTTCTACAACTATTATATGACTTATCGGGTTAGTTGGTTCGGGTTTGGGGTGAATTCAGAGTGAGTTGAGACACTTAGCCTCTTAATTGAAAGCTTAAGTGGGAAAAGTCGACCGGATGTCGACTTATGTGTTGGATTTGAATTTTGATAGTTCTGTTAGCTCCATTGGGTGATTTGGGACTTAGTAGAGTGTCTGGACTGTGAGTTGGAGGCCCGTAGTAGAACTAGGCTTGGAATGGCAAAAGTTCAAATTTTGGAAAGTTTAGCCGAGAGTGGACTTTTTGATATTGGGGTCTGATCCCGGAAGTTGCAGTAGATTCATGATGTCATTTATGACTTGTGTGCAAAATTTGAGGTCAATCGGATGCGGTTTGATAGGTTTCAGCGTCGTTTGTAGAATTTGAAAGTTTCAAAGTTCATTAGGCTTGAATTCGTGTGCAGTTCATGTTTTTATGTCATTTCAGGTGATGTGAGGATTCGAATAAGTTTTAATGATGTTTTGGGACATGATGGTATGTTTGGTTGAGGTCTCGCGGGGCCTCGGGTGAGTTAAGGTGGCTAACAGATCGTTTTTCCACTTTGCATGTTGGTTGAAGACTGCTGGTGTAATTTTCTTGTTTCCTTATATGCGATCATATAGGTAGGTCCGCGATCGTGTAGGCTTGTTTGGGGCATAGGTGATTTTTCCCTTTGCGTTCGCGAAGTGATGGTACACGTTTGCATAGGTTTGACTAGGTTGTGCATAGCAAACAAGTAGGCAATGCCGCGTTCGCGAAGAGGAGAGGAGGCAACTGGGTGTCACGCATTTGTGCTTCGCGATCGTGTGAGGTGAGACGCGACCGTGTAAGTTCGAGGAAGTTGTGGTATGCGTTCACATGGAGGTCTCTGCTTTCGCGTAAGGTAAGTTTAGGGGAAGAGTGTTTTGTGCTTCGTGATCACGAGGAAATTTTCGCGATCGCGATTAAGGATCACTAGGCAATAGTGTTAAATTTCAAAAACAAGTGTTTGAACTTATTTTTAATATTTTGATCTAGAAACCTATTATTTGGGCGATTCTTGAAGGGATTTTCAAGGAGTTGAATGGGATAAGTGATTCTTACTTAATTTTTGATAAATCCCACGTTTATGTCCTTAATTCCATCATCTAATTTGTGATTTGGGGTGGAAACTTGGGGAAAACGAGGGAGAGTTCTTGGGTTAGATTTTTGAGATTCTGAATGGGATTTTGTTATCGAATTTGAGTAAATTTTTTATGGTTAGACTCGTGAGTGAATAGGATATCGGGTTTTGTGTCTTTTGTAAATTTCGAGACGTGGGCCAGGGGCAAGGTTTGAGTCGATTTCATATTTTGGCTTATAAATTCGTATTTTGTTGTGGAATTGATTCCTTTAGCCTATATTGATTGTATTGTACTGCTTGTGGCTACATTCGGGAATATTATAGAGGCAAAGGCGTGTTGGAGTAGAGTTTTGCCTAGATTGTGTTAAGTAACACTTTCAAACTTGGTTCTGAGGGTTCGAAACCCCGAATTGTGTGTTGTGTGATTCGTATTGAGGTGACGCACATGCCAAGTGACGGACGTGCACCGTGAGAATTGTGACGTGGTAAATTCCATGGAACAATATAGTGGTTCTATCTTGTTGATATTCGTGTTATCATCATGTGATAAAGTAATTGAGTTGTAGATCATGCTAGATATCATGTTTAGGCTTTATGAAAGTACTGTTGGGACCCATAGTGGTCCTTTATTGCTATCATCTTACTGATTGCATTGATATTTCATACCCAGTCATATTCATGCATTTCATATCATATCTCAGTCTTTGTGGTTATTTGTTGATACATCATATCATTGTTTTTAGGCTAGTTTCATGACATCGTGAGCCCGTGAGTGAGTCTCGAGAGATTGATGACTGAGTGAGGACGAGAGTCTGATTATGAGTGATAGTTATGGATCGGGATGCACGCCAGAACAATTATGTTGATTTATCATAGCGCTCGGGCTGAAGGAGCCCCTCCGGAGTCTGTAAACACCCCAGTGAGCGCAATTAATATTATTAAGGGATGTATCTTCCCTAGACATGGAACTTGTCTAAAGCACTATATATACTTGGGGATGGATCTTCTCAATAGGCTGGATTAGCCCTACTCGGTATTGGGTGGCTGATGGTCAGTGATGTATACATTCTGGGATGGATCTTCCATGAGTCGTTTGGGCCACATACAATACCTAGTGATTGAGCATTTAAGAGCATGAGCACATGAGGCTTTCGGCATGGTGCATCACATAGATAACGTGCATTGACATGTAGAAGTAGAGGAATTTTATGCTTCATATCATTCAAAGTTGATCTATTTTACTGTTTTGAGTTATCTATTGAACTTGAAAGCATGCGTGCGTTTCTGCGCAATTGTTTCTATATTATATTGTGTTGGTTGAGTTCATCACTACCTTTCAGTCAAAAGGTTGGATTTATTACTTACTGAGTTGGTTGTACTCTTCTTTATTATCTTTATCTATCTTTCAGTTCTTACTTGTTAGACATTATAGTAGACTGTAATCTGGCATAGATCCTCAGGTATTCGGTGATACCTCGATTTTGGGATAAATTATATTGTGTTGTGGATTTATTTCTGTTTCAAGAAAGTTTTTCTTAAATACTAATTGCTTCCGTATATATTTTCAAAGCTTGTACTGTGTTAAGATAGTTGAGTAGTGGCATGCCTAGTTACACGATAGGCGCCATCACGACGATTGGTTATTGGGTCGTATTAGGTCCGTAGGTTGATTTGAAGTTTTTTGAATTTTTATGAAAGTTGGAAGTTTGAAGGTTTGGAAGATTGATGGGTTTGAATTTATAACGACCCGTGCTTTCTAGAACATCGTTACCCTAAATAAGACCCCCATATGTGCTTTTAGTGTTTTATGACTTATGGGGATGGATAGTTCGGTTGCATGGTGTGCCTGTTTCCATCATATCATATAGAGGCCCTCAGTTTGCTTCATATTTCAGGAGATTAGTGCAGAGTGATTTGGGGAACCGTGTAGAGTTAAGCATCGCCTTTCATCCACAGACCAACTGGCAGTCGCAGCGGACAGTTCAGATCCTGGAGGATATGTTTAGATCATGGGTGATCGACTTTGGGGGCCATTGGGATCTATTCTTGCCTTTGGCCGAGTTGGCTTCAACAACAGTTATCAGCCCATCAGGCCCACATATCCAGCACCACCACCTCCTCGGGGTGCTCCGGCACGACCTTATTTCAGCTCCATGCCAGGGAGTTCCTACCCTCCACCAGCTATTCAGGGTTCCTCCAGTGGTTATTCAGGCCATCAGGGTCAGACTTCAGGTCAACAATCCACCATACCGAGAGGTTATTTTGAGTGTGGGGATCTCAGCCATGTGCGGAGATTCTGCCCTAGGCCTCGGGGCAAGGCAGTGCATCAAGGTTCTCTGTCTATGATAACAACACCAGTAGCCGCACCAGTCGTCCGGCCGCCCAGAGGCGGAGGTCAGGTGGGTAGGTGTTGCCCTAGAGGTTGAGGTCAGATAGGTGGAGGCCATTTAGGTGGCGCCCCAGCTATATTCCATGTTTTGCCGGCCAGACCAGATGTGGTGGCCTCATATGTCGTGATCACATGTATTATTTCTTTCTGCGGTAAGGATTCTTCAGTATTATTTGATCCAGGGTCTACCTATTCATATGTCTCATATCTGTTTGCTCATTTCCTGGGTGTTCCTCGTTAGTTGTTGGGTACTCCTATTAATGTGTCCACTCTAATGGGCAATTCTGTTGTTGTGGATCTGATCTATCAGTCCCGTGTTGTAATATTTTGTGGTTATTAGACTAGAGCGGATCTTCTGTTGCATGATATGACCGACTTTGAGGTCATCTTGGTCATGGACTGGTTATATTCATATTACACCATCCTTGATTTTCCTGCCAATATGGTTACCTTGGCGATACTGGAGTTTCCTAGATTGGAGTGGAAAGGTTCGTCTGTCACTGCATCTAGCTTGTGGAGGTTCTAGCAAAAGGGTTCATCATACCAAGTGTATCGCCTTGGGGTGCACCAATGTTATTTGTGAAGAAGAAAGATGGGACTATGCGGATGTGCATTGATTAGCGCCAGTTGAACAAAATTACCATTAAGACAAGTACTTGTTTCCTCATATTGATGATTTTTTCGACCAGTTGCAGGGTGCCAGGGTGTTCTCTAAGATCGACTTGAGATCGGGATACCATCAGTTGAAGAGTCGGGATTCGGATGTTTCGAAGAATGCTTTACGGACTAGATATGGCAATTACGAGTTTCTAATGATGCCCTTCGGTCTGACTGACGCCCTGGAAGCATTTATGGATTTTTAGAGGATGTTCAGGCCGTATATTGATTTCTTTTTCATTGTCTTCATTGATGACATCTTGATCTACTCGCATAGCATGGAGGAGCACGAGCAACATTTGAGACTGGTGCTTCAGATATTGCAATAGAAGCTATATACTAAATTTTCCAAGTGTGAGTTTTGATAAGATTCTATGGCATTCTTTGGGCATGTTGTATCAGGTGAGGGTATTTAGGTGGATCCCAAGAAGATCGAGGCAGTTCAGATTTGGCCTCGTCCTACTATGGTTAGTTCACTATTGGCTTGCCTAGCGGTAACGTTGGTCACCATCATGGCTTATAAGAGAAATTGGGTCGTGACAATAGCCTTGGTTATAAGAAGGAGTCAACTGTCATTGTTGACAGACAGGTTTTCCAGTTGAGGTCCAAGAAGATTTCTGCTATAAAAGCTCAGTAGAGGGGCCAACCAGTCGAAGAGGCGACTTGGGAGGCCGAGGAGGACATGCGGAGCAGATATCCACACTTATTCAATACTCCAAGCATGATTCTAGACTCGTTCGAGGATGAATGTTTGTTTTAGAGATGGAGAATGTAACGACCCAACCGGTCGTTTTTCTTTCTAGAACCATGTTCCCCTAAATAAGACTCCCTGTATGTGCTTTTACTGTTTTATGACTTGCGAGAATGGATAGTTTTGTTGCATGGTGTGCGTGTTTTCATCATATCAGATAGAGGCCTCAATTTACTTCACATTTCCGGAGAGCTGTACAGAGTGAGTTGGGGACGGGTGTAGAGCCTAGTACCGCCTTTCATCCACAGGGCGACGGGCAGCCGGAGCAAACTGTTCAGATCCTGGAGGATATTCTTAGAGCATGCGTGATCGACATTGGAGGGCAATAGGATCGATTCTTTCCTTTGGCCGATTTTGCTGACAGCAACAGTTATCAGCCTAACAGACCCACATATCCAGCACCAGCCTCCTCAGTGTAATTCCATATAGTTCCTACCGCCCACCAGCTATTTAGGGTTACTCCAGTGGGTATTCAGGCCATCAGGGTACGACTTCAGGTTAGTAGTTCACTGTACCGAGAGGTTTTTTTAAGTGCGAGGATCTCATCCATGTGTGGAGGTTCTGCCCCAGGCTTCGAGGCAAGGCAGTGCAACAGGGTTCTCAGCTATGATACAACACCAGTCGTTGCACCAATCGTTCGGCCGCCATAGGCGGAGGACATGTGGGTATGGCCGCTCTAGAGGTGGAGTCCAGACAGGTGGAGGCGCCAGCTAGATTCTATGATTTTCCATACATACCAGATGTAGTGGCCACATATGCTGTGATCACAGGTATTATTTCTGTCTCCGGTAGGGATGCTTGGTATTATTTGATACAGAGTTTACCTATTCATATGTGTCATCTCTTTTTTCTCATTTCCTGGGTGTTCCTCGTGATTCCTTGGGTACTCCTATTTATGTGTCCAGTCCAATTGGTGATTCTGTTGTTGTGGATCGAATCTATCGATTTTGTATTGTCATATTTTTTTGTTATGAGACTGGGCAGATCTTCTAATGCTTAATATGACCGAATTTAAGGTCATCCTGGGCATGGACTGGTTATCTCCATATTACACCATCATTGATTACCATGCCAAGAATTTTAGCTTGGCGATACGGGAGTTTCCTAGATTGGAGTGGAAGGGTTCGCCTGTTAGTGCATCTAGCTGAGTTATCTTTTTCCTGAAGGCTCGACATATGGTCGAGAAGGGTTGTTTCGCTTATCTAGCTTATGTTCGGGATACTACTGCAGAGGCTCGATTGAATCAATGCATGTAGTCCAGGAGTTCTCCGATGTTTTCCCTTCTTATCTTCCAGACATTCCACCAGATCGTGATATCAATTTCTGTATCGATTTGGCTACAGGTACCCAGCTTATATCTATCCCACTGCACTGCATGGCTCCGAATGAGTTGAAGGAGTTGAAGGAACAGCTTGAGGAGTTGCTAGCAAAGGGGTTCGTCATACCAAGTGTATCGCCTTGGGGTGCACCAGTGTTATTTGTATGCGGATGGTCATTGAAATACCGCCAGTTGAACAAAGTTACCATTAAGAACAAGTACTCGTTGCCGCATATTGATGATTTGTTCGACCATTTGCAGGGTGCCATGGTGTTCTCTAAGATCGACTTGAGACCAGGGTACATCAGTTGAAGATTCAGTATTCAGATGTTCCGAAGATTGCTTTCTGGTAGTAGCTTATATTTATGCAATCAAGATGCTATTTACACTATAATTTAGCCACACTTTATTGAAGTTTGAATGTTAAAAGATAACAAAATGCTCTAATTGAGAAATTGATGTTTTGCAGGAGCCACTCCGAGCTAGGAGGGAGCTAAAGAGTATTTTGGAGTCATTATGAAGCGTGGAAGTCCAATCAGAGGTTAGCTCGGGCGAAAAGGATCGAGAAAAGCAAGTGAAACACAAAGTCCAGGTGCGCGACCACGAAGTAGGCTGCGAATTAGCTCGCGAATTGAAGGCAGTGAGGCAGCAAAAACCTGCTGCCGGATCCGCAGTCACGGATGGGCGGTCAAAAGCGAAAAATGCAGGGGCAATTGTATAATTTTGTAGGCCACTAACCTAAACCTATATGAAGCCTAAACTGGCCCAGAAGTTGGACATAGCAGTTTTTAGAAGATTTTAGAGGAAAGAACAAGGGAGAGAATACAAATCAATTCTTCAGAGTTTTTATCTTCTTCTTCTTACTTATGTTTGATGATTATGAATTATATTAGTGATTTGTTTTGCAATAGTATGAGTAGCTAAACTCCTAATCTAGGGTTTTGATGAAACCTATTGAAGGATGAATTTCTCGTTACGCTAATATAGATTTTCCATAGCATTATCTCTATTTGTTCAACTATATGTTTATTGTTGTTGATTGAAGGGATCTCAATTAACTGTTTATATTTAGTGTGCATTACTCAGGAGAGGGTGCATATTTAGGTTGTTGTTGAACAACATCACTCCTCACGTATATGAGGGATCAATACGAAGGGTTTAAAGGCAGGATTAGGGATAACGAAACCTTGGGTACGCTCTAAGTGTGATGTACTTAAAGTTAGCTAGCATAATTTGGGAGAATATGTCTAGTATATTGTTGTAATTACTCAGGAGAGAGTTACGACAGTCAGAGTGCTCATGATCGATAGATAAGACTTAGGAAAATTTATAGAAAACATAGCGGAAAGGACTCCGACAATAGGGGAAATCGGAACCTTAGGTCATTCCAATTCTTGTCTACAACCCATTAGTAGTTCGTTCTTATTTATTGCATTTTCATTACGTAATATTTAGTTAGTAAAAATCCAACCTATTACTTAAATATCTCTGAAGATTAAATATGTGAATTTATGTGAGTCCAATAGCTGTGATTGATAGGTTAATTCCCTGTGGGATTCGACTCCGGACTTGTTAATCGGAATATATTTGCAGCGACCGTTTTATTCTTTTTATAAGGCATAGTTGGGCGTGATCAAAGTTTTGTGCCGTTCCCATGGAATTAACGGTGTTATTAATTGCAGTTAAAAGAAGTGCAAAAATTCTTAGTGTAGTCAATTTTCTTCAACTTAAACTGAGTACATTGAAATTCTAACGTTTGTAGTCTTAGGTGTTACAGGTGCATGCCTAGAAACTCCTCAAGAACTGGTGAATTGTTCGAAGCATTATCGGATCCTGAGAAAGTTTTCAAGGCATTGAATTCTGCAAACAAGAAAGGCAAACAACGACAGAACTCGACAAAACAACTTGAACCAGACATGGGAGACGAAGTGCACAACATGAACAATGTGGATAACGTGAATGACCCAATCGAACAGGTGGTGGTGCCTTTTGTTTTAGAAGAAGCATTGTATGATTGGGTGCAACCCACTGCTGACAACTTAGCAACCACAATTGTAGTCCCGCAGATACAAGCTGATTCGTTCCAAATCACAAATAACATGCTTCATTTGTTGTAGAACAAGGGATTGTTCTCAGGGTCATACATTGAAGATCCTCAACAGCATCTGAAGAATTTCCTATCAATATGTGCCACACAAAGACAACATACCGTGACACTGTAAGCAATAAGGCTGTGGTTGTTTCCATTCTCAGTGATGGGAGCGGCTCAGACTTGACTTAATTCACTTCCTGTAAAATCCATCAATACTTGGGAGGAATTAGTCAAGAAATTATTGAATAAAATTCACCCACCCACTAAGACTGCTCTAGAAAATTGATGAGATATTGAGCTTCAAGCAGAAACCAACAGAGACATTACAGGAAATGTGGGAAAGATTCAATGGGCTGCTAGTGTTATGTCCACACCATGGTATTCCGAAGCAGATGTTGGGTCAGAGGTTTTACATGGGTTTGGTAGATAGCTTGAAAGCCAATGTTGATGCTTCAGCAGATGGAACTAATAGGGGGTTATGTACATCATTCATTAATCAACCATATATTTTCTCGTGGTGTGAAGAAGGTGATGACCAACAATATCAGGAGAACATGAATTATGCGGCCAACTACGGGGGACAGAGACCAAGTGGTCCGAATTGGGGTCAGCAGAATCAACAATATAGATCAGCTCCGCAACACCACAATAATAGCAACAATCTTGGGGCCATGCGACCTCAAGGTCAAGTGGTGCCTTACCGAAGGCAACAGGGCTACAACCATTAGAATCAGCAACAAGCTTATCATCAATCTCCACAACAACACACTGGGAGACACGAAGATGGGTTTTCTAGAATCGAGGGAATGATGCAACAATTGATAGGGTACATTGGGAAAGTAACTGAAAGAGTAGACTCATATGAGTCAGCAATAAAGAATATTGAGATCCAATTGGGACATATTTCGATGGCTATGAATAATCGTCCCCAGGGGACGTTACCTGCAGACACACAAATCAATCCAAAGGAGCAGGGCCCGAAACAAATAATGGCAGTGAGTCTAGAAAATGGTAGAGACCTAGACCTGAAGCAAGAAATTGCTCGTGAGAGCAGACCCACCGAGACACTAATGCCAGTACCCATTAAGGTAGATTATTCATCAGGGCTGACTGAGGTGACGGTACAGCATGCACAAGAGGACGCCAATAAAGAAAAAGAGGTTGTGAAAGAGATTAAGGCAACACAGGAACCGATAGTGGAGGCAGTACCTGAACAAGAAAAAATCAAATCACAGGGAAGAAGCCACCTCCAGCACCATTCCCACAGAGACTGGCCAAGTATCAAAAAGATGAGCAATAAAAGAAATTCTTGGAGATGTTAAAGCAAAACATTTCGTTCATTGACGATTTAAAGGAGATGCCTGGTTTTGCGAAAATGATGAAGGATCCCACAAGTTCGACTTTCAAAACTTGGCCACGGTTACACTAACTCAGACTTGTAGTGCTGTTGTGACGAGAACCATTGCTGAGAAGCTGTCTGACCCAGGGAGTTTCACAATTCCATGCACAATAGGCAACTATGCATTTGCTAAGTCACTGTGCGATTTGGGGACAATCATAAAACTTATTCCCCTTGCCATCTAAAAAGGCTAGGGATTGGAAGAGCTAGACCCACGTCCATGTTACTGCAGCTAGCTGACAGGACAGTGAAGTGGCCATCCGGTATTTTAGAAGATGTATTAGTGTAGGTTGGGAAGTTTGTATTCCCAGCAGATTTTATCATTCTTGACTGTCGGGTTGACTAGAAAATTCCCATAATTTTGGGAAGACCATTCTTGGCCACTAGGGGAGCTCTAATTGACTGTGAATTTGGAGAACTCAAAATGAGATAAATGATGAAGAGATAACATTTAACATGCAGAAATCTATTCGGCGCCCAAGTGAATTCGCCAATTTCTCACTAATAGATGCGGTGGATGTAATTTTAGAGGAGGAAGATGAGACATTGAACACTAAAAACCCTCTAGCAGTCTGTCTCATAAACCTAGATGAAACCAATGGAGAAGACTTGGTAGAGTGGGTATTTTCTCTTGAAGGCCAAGGTTTTTGGAAGAGGGAGCTCAAATTTGAGCATTTTCACTTAGAGGAACGAATATCCCCCAGCCAAGCCATCGATAGAAGAGCCACCAAAGTTGGGACTGAAGCCACTGCCATCTCATCTTAGGTCTGCATTCTTAGGACCTAACTCGACTTTACCTATTATTATCTCATCTAGTTTGTTAAATGTGCAGACAAAAAAACTTTTGTAGGTAGTGACGGAGTGTTAGACTGCAATTGGGTGGACCATTGCAGACATCAAGGGTATCAACCCGGCCTTCTGTATGCATAAGATTTTACTGGAAGATGGGCACAAACCTTCTAAAGAAAATCAAAGAAGGCTGAACCCCAACATGAAGAAAGTGGTGAAGAAAGAACTGATTAAGTGGTTAGATGTGGGAATTATATTCCCCATCTCTAACAGCAACTGGGTTTAGCCCAATTCAGTGTGTGCCAAAAAAAAGAGGTATGACAGTAGTGAAAAATGAGAAGAACGAATTGATCTCTACACGATCAGTCACAGGTTGGCGAATCTGTATGGATTATAGGAAGTTGAATTTGGCTACCCGAAAAGACAACTTCCCACTTCCATTCATTGATCAAATGTTAGATAAATTGGTAGGGAGGTCCCACTTCTGCTTTCTGGATGGGTACTCGGGGTATAATCAGATCTCTATCGCACCAGAGGATAGAGAGAAAACCTCGTTCACCTGCCCTTATGGAATTTATTCATTTTGGAGAATGTCGTTTGGCCGATGCAACACACCTACCAAATTAAAAGGATGCATGATGGCCATATTCACAGATATGGTGGAGAAAATAATGGAGGTTTTCATGGATGATTTCTCGGTGGTGGGGAATTCATTCGATGATTGCCTTAAAAACTTGAGAAGTGTATTGAAGGGGTGTATCGAGACAAATATGGTGCTCAACTGGGAGAAGTGTCATTTCATGGTACAGGAAGGTATAGTCTTGGGGCACTTAGTGTCAAGTAAGGGTATTGAGGTGGATCTTGCAAAGGTTGACGTGCTAGCAAAGCTTCCACCACCCACTTTCGTCAAAGCAATCAGGAGTTTCCTTGGGCACGCCAGTTTTTATAGGATAGTTATAAAAGATTTTTTCCAAAATTGCTAATCCCTTGTGTAAATTTGTTGAAAAAGATCAACCTTTTGTGTTTTCTGATGACTGCAGGTTAGAATTTGAGGAATTGAGGAAGAGACTGGTAACAACAGCTATCATTGTTGCCCCTAACTGGGAGCAACCATTTGAGCTGATGTTTGATGCAAGTGAATATGTTGTGGGAGCAGTTCTTGGGCAGTGAAAATATAAAATCATGCATCCGACATACTACGCAAGTAGAACGTTTAGTGGAGCCCAGTTGAATTACACTGTAACCGAGTAGGAGATGCTGGCAGTGGTGTTCGCGTTTGACAAGTTCAGATCGTACCTAATAGGCTTGAAGGTAATTGTTTATACCGATCATGTTTCTCTTAGGTACCTAATCGAGAATAAGGAGTCAAAAACCATGCCTGATTCGTTGGGTGCTACTGCTGCAAGAATTTGACTTGGAAATTCGTGACCGTAAGGGAACGGAAAACCAAGTAGCTGATCACTTGTCTAGACTGGAAGGAGCTGAGAAAGCACTTGAGGTAGAAGAGATTCTGGAAACCTTTCCAGATGAGAAACTACTAGGAACAAGTCTTGAGGAAGTTCCATGGTATGTAGACTTTGCAAACTATATGGCGAGTGGTATTGTTCCTTATGACATTTCCTCTGTCAAAAAGAAAAAGTTTTTTCGTGATTGCGGCATGTATTATTGGGATTAACCTTATCTGTTCAGGATTTGTATTGACAACATGATCTGGAGATGTATCCCCGAGATAGAACAGTCTTCTATTTTGCAGGCATCTTACGTGTCACCATACGATCGGCATTTTGGGGTAGCAAAAGTCTTGGAGGCAGGCTTCTATTTGCCAACAGTGATCAAAGATGCACATTTGTGGGTAAAGGGATGTGATGAATGCAGGCGAACCAGGAATATTTCCCGCCGGAATGAGATACCTATGAACCCAATTCAGGAGGTTAAAGTGTTCGATGTATGAGGAATCAATTTCATGGGGCCCTTCGCCAGCTCATATGGCAACAAGTGAATATTCGTCAATGTGGACTACGTGTCCAAATGGGTGGAGGCTGTAGCACTCCCTAACCAATGATGCAAAGGGGGTGATTGGGTTTTCGAGAAAGACAAATATTCACCTGATTTGGCACACAAAGGGCAATAATCAGTGACGGAGGCACTCATTTTTGTAATTGAGCCTTCGAGAAGCTGCTAGAGAAGTATGATGTACGCCACAACGTGGCCACTCCATATCATCCACAGAAAAATGGGCAAGTGGAAGTGTCAAACAGAGAAATAAAGGGTGTTAACTAAGACCGTGAATTCCACTAGAACGGACTGGGCGAGAAAGTTAGATGATGCACTCTGGGCTTATCGAACCGCTTTCAAAACACCAATTTGCATGTCTCCATACAAGTTGGTGTTTGGGAAGGCGTGCCACTTTCCAGTGGAGTTGGAACATAGAGCTTGGCGGGCAGTGAAATAGTTGAATCCCGATATGGATATTGCGGAACAAGTAGAGTCATGGAGTTGCACGAACTTGATGAGTTCCCCTATCATGCTTTTGAGAGATTAGAACATTATGTGGGATGGATGAAGGAAATGGAGTGTTAGTAACCCATTTGATAGAGCTTTATAGGTTGAGGAAATCTTAAATGCGCTTACTGGCATTGTGTCGTGACGTTAAATCAGGCGCTGCATGGGAGGCAACCCATTGAACTATTTTAATCGTCGTGACGCGACGTTAACTCAGGCGCTTCTTGGGAGGCAACCCATGATTTTATTCTTTTGTTTTTTTCTGTTGTTGTTGTATTTAATGTTGAACATTATTGACCGAACTACTAGTGTGCAGGGCGAGAATTGCGCGCATCAAAAGGAGCCGGGGGAAAAAATTAACCCGGGATGAGGTAAAATTGAGGAAAGGATGAAAATTGGTCGGAGACGGTGATCCGCGGCCGCACGAATGTTAGGCCCCATTCTGTGTTGGATCCACGATCGCGGATTCGCCTGCAGATTTTCACACTTGTTCTACCCCACGTCCGCGACCGCGGATTGGACCGCAGATGGGGCGCGAATTTTGCATCCTCTTCTTCCCATCATCCGCGACCGCAGATGCGACCGCGACTTTGGATCTGGGTGCGATAGGGGCGGACCAGGTAAAATGCATCCTTCACGGAAGAGACGTGCCACCGGTGCCTCGTCCAGTGGGCATGGCAGTTTATCCAGAGCACGGGAACCGACCAGCGCAAGCCAATATGAACATAGTAGGTTTATTTCCAGAGAGGCCCAGGACCATTTTAGTATGAAGGCTACGAAAAATCCTATACTAGAAATAGGAATTGATAGCGCAGCCCTCCAAGTGGAATGCTCGAATATATATATCGGGAATTTCTCAGGCGCCAGCTAGACACCTTCTTTGACGAGCCGGAGAAAGGTAACATGATGCTTGTTTGGGAGTTCTATGCCAACTGCCCCAAACATGAGGAGAGGTATTCACTGTGCGACAAACGAGGGTGGGTGCCTCACTAGCTGCCATCAGAAGAGTGTATCGCTTGCCGGAATTCAATGGGGCTAAAGATTATTATGAGACTTACAAGCTTGAACCCACTACATGGATTCTCTTTTCCTAAACTATTTGTATACCTAACAGAGAGGTAGTATGGTGTATGCCTGGTAGCATCTTGCATTCATCATCACTCCCTTTTGAGGGTAAGTAGGTTGTACATAACAAATAGTCGATTGCTACCATCCCACAACACCACGAAGGTAAATGGCCCAAGAGCGACAGTGATTTGGTGCTTTATGCAAGGCCACGATTTTTATGTGGCTCAGCTCATCCAGTCGTAGATGTTCATCCGCTCACCAATGAAAAATTATGGGTTTTACTTCACGTCTTTTGTCACAAGATTGTGTCGGGCAGCAAGGGTTCCTGAGAACCCCAATGCATATGGCGTGGTGAAGAGGTAGGCAAAGTTCTGGGCCGAAAAAGTGACCGCCGGGAGAGACCTGGTGGCACATGGGGCAAATGACAATGACGAATTTGATGAGTCTGAGGAAGGTGATGACAGTCAGGAGGAGGCTAGGCACGCTCACCCCCACAGGGACAAGCAACAAAGGAGGCAGGACCATCCCAGGGCAGACGGAGCACGCGCATGACAACCCTAGAATAAGACATGACAGGACTGCACACTTCCGTCACGGAGTTGGGGACTAGAGTTGATGACTTAGCCACCCAAAGTGCGAAGTAAAAAAAGAAGATCATGGGGTGACTGTGTACGCTGGGACAAGCATGTCATCTGGACCCTAGCACTGTCTTCGACCAGGACTGATCCACCAAGGAAGTACCCTTACCTTACCTTGCTTTATTTTGTATGACATGGGGACATGCCATCTTTTTAAGTGTGGGGTGGGGGTATGTTGTTGTATATTGTATTTGGGTTGGTGTGTAGTTTCGTTTTTATAAATTAATTTTGACTATGCCCGACAATGGATATCACACGACGGGTTTCTTGAGGTACTAAAGTCGAACAAAAAAAAGAAAAAACCAATAAGATTTTCTTTTGCATTTGTTTATCAACTCCCCCTTGGTTTTTCTTTAAAACACGATTCTTTTTCAAGGGTTTTATTTGAACCGGATGTAGTTAGTTTTAATTTTTTTAGGAACTTATGGGCCATGGGCAGAATTAGAATAGGATATCATAACTTCGTAATGCCTTGAATATAGAGAGCACCTTAGTGTGACTCTTAGGCTCATTTGTTGACTCTTGTAAGAATGCCTTAAACTGTGTGTGCTTAATTTGGCTAAAACTACTCTGAGCTAAGTGTCAGATGACCCAATCTGAAGTGAGTCAGGTGCCATGTGTGTGTGAGGCTTGATGTATTCTGTGCATGACATTTAACGCCTAGAACTTGCCCCGTGTGTGTGTAAAGCGAAATGGTAGTCCTATTTAGTCTGGAAAGTGATATAGGCATTTCTTTGTTGAACCATGTATATACGTACTCAACCCGCCTAATTTCTATGTACCATAGTTAATCCCTTTTAGCATGTAATCCTGTTTCTTTGGCAACCACATTACAAGCCTTACCCATTTATTTAAATTAACCATCTATTTGAACCTTCTAACCTCTCGTGAGCACTTGAATTGTTATGAACTTTGTAAAAGTTAAAGTGTGGGGTGGTTGGTTTGGATTTTGAGTGGAACTAATGAAATAAGGAGAAAGGTGCACTGTTTTGAAAAAGTAAGAGCCACTTGAATTGAAAAAGAAAGAAAAGGAAAAAATAATTGTATTGCTATGAAAATAAAAGTATTCCTTGATAAGTGGTGACTCTTGATGTAGTTGTGCTTAAACAAGTATGGGGTAATAAACATTGATGTGAAGGTGGAGCTTGGTTTGACATAAGTATGGGGTTTGAATGTTAAAGTATATGTATTAAAGTGCTCAGAGAGGTGTAGTCACTCTTATTTCCAAATATATCTTATCCAACATGTTGCTTACATTACATCCAAATAAATTTCTACTTGATCCTAGACTGAGTGAGATCAATTAGTAGAGTAGTAAACAACAGGCAAGTCTATGGTGCATTTTCTGTGGCTCAAGAATATCATTTCTGAGGGTGAGTGAATTCTATTCCTTTTAAAAGTTCCTCAGTGTGTGTGAATTTTACTGATTGCGGAATGAGTCTCTTTTGTTGTGAGTAGTCACTTGATTCATGTAGGAGAGGTAAATTTGGACCTCGAAATTAGAGTAAGTAAGCCGGTTTTGAACATTGAGAGGCGGTCAAAAGCGAAAAATGCAGGGGCAATTGCGTAATTTCCTAGGCAACTAACTTAAACCAATATGAAGCCTAAACTCGCCCAGAAGTTGGACATAGGTGTTTTTAGAAGACTTTAGAGGCAAGAAAAAGGGAGAGAAAACAAATCAATTCATCAGAGTTTTTATCTTCTTCTTCTTACTTCTATTTGATGATTATGAATTATATTGGTGATTTGTTTTGCATTAGTATGAGTAGCTAAACTCCTAATCTAGGATTTTGATGGAAGCTATTTAAGAATGAATTTCTCGTTACGTTAATATATATTTTCCATATCATTATCTCTATTTGTTCAACTATATGTTTATTGATTTTGATTGAAGGGCCCTCAATTAACTGTTCATAACTCGGGAGAGAGTGCATATTTAGGTCGTTGTTGAACAAGATCACTCTTGACGTATATGAGGGATCAACACGAAGGGTTTAAAGGTGGGATTAGGGATAACGAAGCCTTGGTGTGATTTAAGTGAGCTACTTAAAGCTAGCTAACATAATTCGGGAGAATATGTTTAGTATATTGTTGTAATTACGCCGAAGAGAGTTATGACAGTTAGAGTGCTCATGAACGATAGAGAAGACTTAGTTAAATTTATAGCAAAAGTAGCGGAAAGGAATCCAACAATAGTGGAAATCAGAACCTTAGATCATTCCAATTCTTGTCTACAACCCGTTAGTAGTTAGTTCTTAATTATTGAATTTTCATTACATAATATTTAGTTAGTAAACATCCAACCTATTACTTAAATATCTCTGAAGATTGAATACGTGAATTTGTGTGAGTCTAATAGCTGTGATTGGTATGTTAATTCCCTTTGGGATTCGACTCCGGACTTGTTAACCGGAATAGATTTGCAGCGACCGCTTTTTTTTTTATAAGGCATAGTTGGGCGTGATCACTTTCCCGACTAGATATGACCATTATGAGTTTCTAGTGATGTCCTTCGGTCTAACTAACGCCCCGGCAGCATTTATCGATTTGATGAACAGGGTGTCCAGGCTGTACATTGTTTTATTTGTCGTTGTCTTAATTGATGACATCTTGATGTACTCGCATATCATGTAAGAGCATGAGCAGCAATTGAGAGTGGTTCTTCAAAACTTGCGAGAACTGAAGTTATATGCTAAGTTCTCCAAGTGCAACTTTTGGTTAGACTTTTTGGCATTCTTGGGGTATGTTGTATCAGGCGAGGGTATTAAGGTGGATCCCAAGATGATCGAGGCAGTTTAGAGTTTGCCTCATCCTACCACAATTAGTTTATTGTTGGCTTACCTAGGGGTAATGTTGGGCGCCATCATGGCCTATAAGAGAAATTAGGTCGTGACAGAGAGTTAACCTTGATTATATCGGGTTCAAATTTTGGTTGCACGAGTTGGAATAGGTCCACTATGTCATTAATAACTTGCATGCAAAATGTGAGGTCATTTAGAGCTGTTTAGGCTTGTTTGGCATAAGTATTGAATTTGTGAAATTTGGATTAGTTACTAAGGCTTGAATTGATGTGTGATTCGTGATTTTGATGTGTTTGGTGTCATTTGAAGTCTCGAGTAGGTCTGTGTTATGTCTTGGGATTGGTTGGTGTGTTTGGACGAGATCACGTGAGCCTCGAATGTGTTTTGGACTGATTTCAAATCATTTTTTGACTTGAGTGCATTGCTGAAGGTTTTGGCTTCCGATATTTTTGCATCTAAGGGGTTTGGCCGAAAATGCAGAGCCGCAAGTACAACCGATGTTGCGCAGGTGCAGCCGGTGTTGTGCAGGTGCAGATATTGGGCTGGCAGAGAAATTCCATAGATGTGGGCACATGAGAGTAGATGTGCTTGTGCCGGAGAGGTAGGAGTTCGTAGAAGTAGACTCACATGTATAAAGGAGGATCTGCAGAAGAAGACGGTGGGGTGTTTGGAGGGGATCGCAAAAGCGGCACCACAAGTGCGATTAAGTGTCTGCATATGTGCGTCCCTGACAGTGTTATATTTCGAAGGGTTTGATTGTTTCTTATTTTGAGAGTTGTGGAGCTCGACTATGGGTGATTTTTGGAGGGTTTTTCATCACAATTGAAGGGATAAGTGATCTATACTTAATTTTTGTGTTAGTTATTGATTATCCATTAATTATTACTCCTAATTTATAAAAGTTTAAGGTGGGATTTGGGGGGGGGGGGTTGGACTTTGATATTGGAGAGTGAGATTTGATGATTTGAGGGTCGATTTGAGGTTGAAATTGGATGAAACACATATATTTGGACTCGTGTCGGAGTGGGTATTCGGAATTTGTGCGTTTGGTCAGGTTCCATGGTGCGAGCCCGAGGTTGAACTTTTGGGTTGACTTTTTGATTTTAGTTAAAGATCTTAGCCTTATCATTTGGAGTTGGTTCATATGGCTTTTATTGATTATATTAACTTAATTTGGCTAGATTCGGGCCTTCCGGAGGTTTACTCATGCGGGAAGGACTTCTTAGAGTACTGATTTGGCTTTCTTGAGGAAAGTATCTCAAAGGTATGTTCGGGTCGATTCTCGGGTAGTCCGGAGAGATTTGGCGAATTTGAAGGAATGATGTCAATTTTAATGGTTAAAAAATTAATAAGTTTGACCAAAGATTTGCTTTTGGGTTAACGTTCTTCAATTGGTGTTTTGAAAGTTAGAATAGGCTACAATATGGTATTTTAACTTATGTGCAAAGTTCGTGTTAAATCCAGATTGCTTAAGCCTGTCTTGGAAGAATTCGGCGAAGTTTGAAATTTAAGTTAGAATGTTTGGAAATTCTTTGATTTGATGCATAATTCTTGATTTTGATGTTGTTTTTTATGTTGCGATCCTTGGAACAAGCTTAGATATGGTGTTTGTACTTGTTCGGATGATTAGACAGGTTTCTGAGAGGCTCGGATGAGTTTTGGGGTATTTCGGGGAATTTTGGAGATGTTAAATTGTTGTTGTTTTTGTTGTTGTGCATTAGTGCTCCACGATCATGCAGAAGGAAATAGGCTCAGGGATATTGTTCTATGCGATCACAGGAAAGGGTGTGCTATCGCCGAGTGTCACGGTTAGGTAGGCATCACTATGCGGGCAGTCTTGGCGCGATTGCGTAAGAGAGAGCGGTCTAGGCCTGATGGCCTTCGCAGTCACGAAAAAATGATTCGTGATCGCGTAACACACATGTTAGGTGTGCTCCGTGATCGCGAGGCTCTAACCGTGATGACGTAGGAGGGCCTGAAAGCAAATATTTGAAGTTCTAAAATCGGGATTTGGACCATTTCTCTCATACCCAAACCCTGGAACTCGATTTGGAGGCAACTCAAAGAGGAAAAATCATAAAAGATTATAGGTTAAGTGGATTAACACCATTTCCTTGATATAACATGATTATTGAAGAATCTAGACCTTGAAATAAAAGATTTCAAAGGGAAAATGTAGGTTATGGGGAAAAGATGAAAAGGCAATTCTTTGGCTTTTTTATTATGAAACTAAGATACTACTAAGAAATAAAATATATATTTGGATTTGGGATGTGTTTGATAAATTTATTCTTCGCTCAATTTTAGATATAGGGCCCAGGGCTCGAGATTGACTTTTTGTTGACATTAAAATTTTGAGTAAAGATTCAATCTTTTCAGTGTATCATTCCTAAATATTGTTTTGACGTATTTGAACCTTAATTGATTAGATTCACTTGTTTGGATAGGGACTTGAAGGCGAAAGTTATTTTTGAAGGTTAAGGTGATTCCTGGGAAAAGGTAAACCTCTTCTCTAGCCTTGTAAGAGGAACATTACCTCATATGCGCTTTATGTGCTATTTGTTAACTATTTTTGGAGCCGTGTATATGCGAGGTGACGAGTACATATGCATGAGATAGGTTTGACCATGTCCAAGTAGTGATAATTGCCTTATTTGGACTGGTTGCTTCTTCATTTCATGCTTATTTGGATTTCTATGACTACGTGGCAACCTATATGGATATTAGAGATCATGATTAGGTCTTTCAGCATCGGAAAAATATGTTGAGCTGTTATGATGTGTTGATATATCTGATTAGCCGTGGTTATAATTACTTCAGATAAACATACATCCACATCCATATTATTGTCCCATTCCTAGTGCTTCATGATTATACTATCTCATTAGCATACGCATGAGTGGGACATATGGATATTATTGAGAGACTTAAGAATTTATGGAACTGAGGACACTTGAGCATATATTGACTTTTGATATGATTTTTCGCTTGGATTTGGATATATTCCTCTGGAGTCACGTGATTACCCATGTTACTTTGGGCCCTGTGAGCGCGGGCATTCGAAGTAGTGCTTTAGACACACGTACCATGCCAGGCCATCGCTTCGGGATGTGAGGTTTGAGAGTGAGTGTGTGTTCATACATGTTTGACCAAACAATATTATCTCTAGTTAAACTATTAAATTTATGTAGTGAGGGGTTAAATCTAACTAAGGATAATAACTCTAGATATTAAGCACAATATCGTATAGTAGATGGGGTAGATTCTGTATATGATTGGCGACAATAAATGTAGAATACTCTTAAAGAAAGGACATTAATGGAGATATAACTAATAATAAATGTCAACAAATGACATTTAAGTAAATAAAGAGAACGAGTCACCCAATAATGGATGGGTTGGACGAATATTTTTTCTGACAATGATGAATGACAGATAGATCCAAAATTCGTAATAATAATCCTCAGATCTGAGGGAAAGGTGGCGAATAATATGAACAAGAATCTTTGTAAAAAGATAGTCTTTGTATTTTTGCAAGAGAGAGTCTTCTTCTCAAAAGTGTCCTTATTATAATCAGTATTACATGCCCCTATCATTGTCTCTTCTTTCTATATATATGGGGCCTTTCCCTAGGAAACCCTAATAGTACAATGCACGGAATATCCACTAGAATATTCACTTTTAGTAACCTATCCTAACAAATTAGTCGTTACAAGTCTTATCATCGATAGTCAATCTCGACCTCCACCCTTGTTGACATCTCGACTGTGATCTATGTCGATATATTGAGTTCGGCTCATGTCGGCACCTCGTCCATTGACTTCATTTCATCTTGAGCGAGCTCAACAAATGAGTTTATTTAATGCCATATTATGCTAAATATTCTGAAGATAGATTTGGCCTATACAGATAGTCCCTCCACTTATTAAGGTAGAGCCTATACGGTGTTGATGAGCGGACTTTGTTTACCTCGGTTTGATGATATTGGGCGAGCAAGTTGGGGAGGGGCACTTTAGGCGAGGTGGAAATATGACTTTTCATGAGCTCCAACCTTTGGGGATGTGTTGTTTTAGAATGACGTCATGACATTATGTGTCATTATGATGCGTTTTCCCGACACTTGGCGTCATTTATTGCGCCTCTCCTGTTTTGATGCGTTGGGTAATTATGGTCTTATTTCTCAGTCTTGGTTCTTTAACTCTTATAAATAGGGATCTGAGGCCACTTGAGTTTGTTTTGAACTCTCCTAATATCAAATCCCTAGTGTTTATTTTCTTCATTCTCCATATTGAACCCTAGTCTCCTTTTACTTCATCGTTGCGTATCCACTCTCTTGATTCCAGCGATCTTTGTTTCTTCCAAATCATGTGCTTAAAATATCCTCCTTTAAAAATATGGTTAACGTACCTTCTGGCTCCAGTACGAAAACTAACACTACCCCTTTGGCGGTATGTATGCCTCCTTACGGTGACGGCGTTTCTATTGCCCTTTAGGATGATAGTTTTCCTACGGTGGAAGACATAAATCCTCGTAGTGAGAAGACTAGGTCTAATTTTTCAAAGTTACCTGAAGACAATCTTGAGGCCTCTGAATCGATTTGGTTCCATCGATCTGGTTTCAGTGGGGCGCGACGTGGTACAAATACACCGCCCATGATATTATACGTTCTACGTGTGTCCGTTCTACGTAGTCTATTCTTTTCCTCTTCTCCTATTGGCGGAGGAATTTTGCCGCTACTACAGAATCTACCCGACCCAACTCTCCCTTTACATCAACAAGCTTATCTGTATGTTGATGAAATATGTGGAGTTGGTTGGCCGTGGGGTCTCTCTTTCCCATTAGATGAATCTCTTCGACCCTAGTTTCTATAGGGGGATAATATTGCACCTTCATCACCGAGGAAGTAAAAGTTTGGTAATGAAGATGGACGACAAAGAAAATCGTTAGTTGTGGCTCAGCTACTTCTTCGTTAAGACCGAGGACGTGGTGGCCAACACGAGCGGATTCCCTGAGGCTTAGAACTATGCCCGTTAGTATCTCTTGCCAAACGTTTGTTTTGCCCGTTTTAGTCATAGTCTACCATTTTGTCTTTTCCTCGCACAGCCAAAAATTTTCCCCTCTTTTGGTCGCGGACATTCATGACTGGGTCAGCTAGTTACCGCTAATGATTCCACTATCATCGGGGGCTCAGGGGGTACGTCTCTCCTTGAGGCCAAGGTGGAATTTTAGGGGCCGTCGGTGAGAGTCCCAACCATCTTACGGTAGGATGAGCCATCGGCCTCTCTAACAGTCGAGGACCATTCTTCCCGGGTTGACACAAAGGGGAAAAACTTAGTTGAGGAAGGGTAAGAGACGTGCACTGATATGGGTGCGGAGGAAATGAGGATAATAGGGGAATGACTTACCCGACTTGAGGTGAGATTGGAGGGGACCACCGAGGGCGTGGCCCATTCTCCTGTTCCCCTCTGTTCCGACGTGGAGGAAAAAACCCTTGAGAAGCTAAAGGATGCTACTTTGTCGAGGAGTATAGTCGACCTCACTCTTAGGGTAAGTCTTTTGATTTTTCTCCATTTTTTTGTTGAGCTCAGTTTCGTTCTTATTCCACATTTTTTGTCTTTCTTTCAGACCCTGATTTTTGAGATTGAGAGCACCCGGGAGAAGAGAGGCGTAAGGCCATTTTCCAGAAGATGGAGTGGAAATGTCGCGAATACCGTGATAACACTGCAAGCTTTACAGGCGGCCTCGGTGAGAGCAACTATTTCTGGGCTCTCTCAGATGAACTGAAGGAGAAGGATGACGAGTTGGTGAGGGTCATCAAATAATGCAGTGAACTCGAGGTGGCGTTGAGGGATAAAGAAAAAGAACTTGAGGTGAGCAAGGGGGTTGAGGCCCAATGCACCGATCTTCAAGCCCAAGTGATTTCATTGCGCGCCGAACTCGAGAACTGTCAACTCAAAGTGGACGCTCTGAGTGACGAGGTTTCAGCTAAGGCGGTAGGCTTAGAGAAGGTGGAGTTGGCTCAGTTTTCAACTACGAGAAAGGTGGAGGCTTTCACAATCGCAATCTGCATTCGTCGTTCTGAGCGGGAGAGTGATTTGGAGACGGCCAGGCTTAAGGAGCAGCGCCTTGATGAGAGGATAGGGGAGCTGGAGAAAGAGGCTTCGAGCCTTAGTGATCGAGATGTTGTTCTCGAGGCTGAGAAGGCGCAGTTGTTGGCTCACCCATCCTCGTCCCGCACTTCTTCCTTTCCTGATGTTCCGCGGGATTTGTACGAGGAATGGATTCACATCAAAGCCTAGCTGGATATATTTAGGGATATGAAGTGGGATGAGGTCTATTTCAGAAGCAGACTTTGAGAACGCTCGTGCTTAGGCACATAAAGCTCGAGTTGGTTGTGGCTATGATCCTGCTACATCGAAACCGACGACGACGAGGAGGATGCGGGCGTGGATTGGATTGAACAAGATTCCTGGTATGAGGATGAGTATCCCATTGGTGATGGCGACGGAGATGGCGAGGAGATAAGTGAAGATAGTCTAGGCGATCAAGCTGGTGGCGTTGCTGGGCCAAATGGTGATTAGTAATTAGTTGTTCTTCTTTTTTGTTTAGCCGCGGACTTGTATGTACTTCTTGTAGGCGTGCAACTTTGTAAAAAAAACTAAATATGATGTGTTAGTTTTTTTATTCGTACATGATTCATTTTCTTTGTTCGGGTTTGTGCGCTTTTCTGATTTTGTTGCTTAGTTGCCTTTGTCGTAACAAATTTGTTTGATTAGGCTGAACGAGGTTGAAAGTGGCCTTAATTTAGTTAAGGACATGGGCCGAGTAGGTGTCAATTCGAGCGATGTAAAATGTAACCTTTAATTCGAACGAGGTTGAATGTAATCTTTGATTAATTGAGGTTGTGGGCCGAATAGGTGTTAATTCGAATGGGGTCGAATGTAACCTTTAATTAATTGGGGTTGTGGGCCGAATAGGTGTTAATTCGAATGAGGTCGAATGTAACCTTTAATTAATTGAGGATGTGGGATGAACATGTGTTAATTTGAACGAGCTCAAATGTGACCTTTAATTAATTAAGGTCGTGGGCCGAATAGGTGTTAATTCGAATAAGGTCAAATGTAACCTTTAATTAATTGAGATCTTGGGTCGAATCGGTGTTAATTCGAACGAGGTCAAAATGTAACCTTTAATTAATTGAGGTTGTGAGCCGAATAGGTGTTAATTCGAACGAGGTCGAATGTAACCTTTAATTAACTGAGGTCGTGGGCCGAATTTGTGTTAATTCGAATAAGGTCGAGTGTAACCTTTAATTAATTGAGGTTGTGGGACGAATAGGTGTTAATTTGAACGAGGTCAAATGTGACCTTTAATTAATTATTGTCCTGGTCCGAATAGGTGTTAATTCGAGTGAGGTTGAATTTGTCCTTTAATTAATTGAGGTCATGAGTCGAATAGGTGTTAATTCGAACGATGTCGAAATGTAACCTTTAATTAGTTGAGGCCAAGGGCCGAATAGGTACTAATTAGAAGAGGCCAAATGTAACCTTTAATTAATTGAGGTTGTGGGCTGAATAGGTGTTAATTCGAATGAGGTCAAAGGTAACTTTTAATTAATTGAGGTTGTGGGTCGAATAGGTGTTAATTCAAACGGGGTCGAATGTGACCTTTAATTAATTGAGGTCGTGGGCCGAATAGGTGTTAATTCGAATAAGGTTGAATGTGACCTTTTATTAATTGAGGTAGTGGGCCGAATAGGTTTTAATTCGAACGAGGTCAAATGTGACCTTTAATTAATTGAGATCGTGGGCTAGATAGGTGTTAGTTCGAATGAGGTCGAATGTAACCTTTAATTAATTGAGGTTGTGAGCCAAATAGGGGTTAATTCGAACGTGGTCGAATGTAACCTTTAATTAATTGAGGTCGTGGCCGAATAGGTGTTAATTTGAACGAGGTCGGATGTAACCTTTAATTAATTGAGGTCATGAGCCGAATAGGTGTTAACTCGAATGAGATCGAATGTAAACTTTACTTGGGGAGAGCGGAAATAAACTTCATGTACTTGTGCTTTAATCATATTCTTGGAGAGATTTACATATTTTTCGGGTGTTGGCTGGTAGTTCAGTTCCAGTCCCGGTCTATCTAGTCCCTTCATTGGTCGAGCTGGAAAAGTAGTGAGAGATCGAGCAATGAACTGCTTGGCTAGTGTCTTTGCATGTGCGCACTTCAATCCTGAAGTATCCTCATCGTCGCCACGTTAAGAACCTCCTCGAGAAAACCCAATTGGGAAAAAACTTGAGTGAGGGAAAAAGAGTGTGACTTTGGGTACCTTGTCCTTTAAAAATTGAAGTACTTGAGGTGTGTGATGTTCCAGTTGTTTGGTATTCGCTTTCCTTCCATTGTTTCTAGTGTGAATGACCTTTTGTTTGCTGTTTCCATGATTTTGTAGGGGTCATCCTAGTTTGTTCCTAGTTTTCCTTCTGTGGGTATTTGTTTGCTTGTGTCTTAGCTTTAAGCATATAGTCCCCGACTTTAAGTGACCTGATCTTTGCCCTCTTATTATAGTAGCGTTCTGCTTGTTTCTTTTGGGCGACCATTCTTACGTAGGCGATATCTCTTCGCTTCCCCACTTCGTCAAGTTCTTGCCTTCTACTGTCATTGTTTTGAGGTCAACTTTCATAGAAGTATCTTAGATTGGGATCCCCGACCTTGACTGGTGTTACTGCATCAGTCCCATAGACTAACAAGTATGGTGTTTCCCCTGTTCTCGTTTTTGGCATTGTTCGGTAGGCTCAGAGTACTTCTAATAATATTTTCGGCCACAATCCCTTAGCGTCTTCGAGCTTCTTCTACATGATGTTCAGTATTGACTTGTTGGAGGAATTCGCTTGCCCGTTAGCTGCAGGGTGGTAAGGCATTGACAATATTATTTTGATGTGCCATTTTTCAAAAAAGTTGGCGACCTTTTTTCCTGCAAATTGAGGTCCGTTGTCGCAGCTGACTTCTTTGGGTAGACCGAAATAGCATATGATGTTCTTCCTTATGAAGACGGTTACTTTTTTTTCGCGTATTTGGTCAAATGCTCATGATTTCACCCATTTAGAGAAATAATTATTTAAAACCAAGATAAATCGTACGTTACCTTGTCCGCCCGGGAGGGAGCCCACGATATCATTCCCCATTTGATGAACGGCCAAGGGGAAGTTATTGAGTGTAGGTGTTCGCCTGCTTGGTGGATCATTGGGGCATACTTCTGGCATTGGTTACATTTTTTCATGAAATCTACGGCCTCGTTTTTCATGGCGGGCCGGTAGTATCCCGCTCGTATGAGACACCTGACCAAAGCTAGATTGCCGGAATGAGCTCCACAATGGCCTTCATGCACTTCTTCAAGGACGCTCCGCGTCTGATTCTGGCCAAAGTACTTCGACAGGGGTCCTCCATATGTCCTTTTGTATAGGTCGTTGTGAACGATGTTGTACCTGTTCGCTCGCATTCGTAGCTTCCTAGCCTCTTTTTATCATTGGGGAGTATGACGTCCTACAAATATGTAATAATATGGTTGTGCCAGTCCCTAGTTATGTTTATGGTTCTTACCTCGATTTAGTCTATGGACGAGTTAAGGAGGTGGACCATATTTTGGTCTCTGGCCGTGATGTTTTTGGTGGCTGCTGCTAATTTGGCGAGGCCGTCTGCCTCAATATTTTGTGCTCGGGGAATCTGGTCAAGCTGACATTCGTCGAACTCGGGTAGTAGTTTGCAAATTTTGGACTGGTATTTTTGTAACATTTGCTCCTTGATTTGGAAAGTCCTTTTGACTTTGTTGACCACGAACTGAGAATCGCAACGCAACCTTAGCCGCTTCGCCCCGTATTTGAGTGCTAGTCTTAGTTTTGCAATTACGGCCTCATACTCGGCCTCATTGTTAGGCATATCCAAGCACCTTATGGACTGCAAAATCACTACGCCTGTTGGGACTTCGAGTACGAGCCCCATCCCGGACTCCGGTGCGTTAGATGCACCGTCAGTGTATAGGACCCAGATGTCGTGTATTTGGAAAGAAACATGGATGTCTTCATTTTTGACTTCAGGCAGTATGTGCGCGCTGAAGTTGGCGAGGACCTGAGACTTCATCGTTGTTTGCAGTGATATGTTATATCATGCTCACTTAGTTCGATGGCCCATTTGGCCAATTTGCCAAAAAGTTCGGGTTTGTGTAAAATGCTTCTTAAGGGGAAATTCGTGACGACCGAGATGGGATGGCATTGGAAATACGGTCTAAGATTTCATGAAGCTACGACTAAGGCCAGAGCCAGTTTTTCAAGATGGGGATACCTCGTCCCGGCGTCGACTAGTGTCTTGCTAATGTATTGGATGGGAGATTGTGTACCTTAATTTTCTTGGACTAAGACTTCGCTCACAGCTACTTCGGACACGGCGAGGTAGACGAGGAGAGGCTGTTATGGTTCCGGTTTTGAGAGAAACGGTGGCGAAGAGAGGTACACCTTTAACTCCTTTAGAGCTTGCACGCACTCAGGGGCCTAGTGGAGGCGTTCTCCTTTTTTAGTACGCCAAAGAACTTGTGGCACTTATCGGAGGATTTTGAGATGAACCTTGACAGAGCGAAGACACGGTCGGTTACCTTCTGGACCTACTTTTCAGTGGTCAAGTGCTCTAGTATACCCTCGATGGCCTTGATTTGGTCGGGATTGACCTCGATACCATGTTGCGACGCTAGGAAACCCAAGAATTTCCTGAGGCCACGCCGAATGCACATTTTTTGGGGTTCACTTTCGTGCCATATTGCCTGAGTATGCCGAAGGCTTCTCTTAAATGGTCGATGTGATCTTCTTTCTTTTTTGACTTGACCAGCATTTCGTCTATGTATACTTCTATTATTTTTACGAGTTGTCCTTTGAACATCATCATCACCAGCCTTTGGTAGGTTGCTCCCGCATTTTTCAATATGAAAGGCATAACCCTGTAGCAGTACATCCCCTGGTGGGTGATGAAGGTGGTCTTTTCCTGGTCCTCTTCCTCCATAAGGATCTAGTTGCATCTCAAGTAGGCATCCAAGAAACTCAGCAACTCATGCTCGGCTGTCGCATCAATGTGCTGGTCGATATGAGGTAGTGAAAAGAATCCTTGGGGCAAGCTTTGTTCAGGTCGATGAAGGTATTAGACTAATGAATCTATTTTCTTTGTGATTTTGTGGTTAGTCTTTGAATCTCGAAATTTACGCACATTCGCCACTTGTCGTTATTCTTTATCACCATGACCACGTTGGCGACCCATTGGGATTCGTGTACATCACTAATTGCGGAATTGAACTTACGTAGAGCCTGTCTTATGGGGGCAGAGTGGATCGACGTTTAATATGTGTGTGGCGATCTTCTTTAGGATACCCGGCATATCTGCATGGCTAAATGAAAACAAGTCCGCGTTAGCAATTAAAAATTTTCAAAACTTACCTGGTTCTTAGAGTTTTCAGCCAATGTAAGATTTCTTGATGTGGTCGTTGGTTTCTAGTTGAATGGGGTCGATGTCCTCTATGGTCGATCTTGTGGCCTCGGCCACATCGGGGTCTCTAATAAAGTCCATGATGTTTTCTCCTACCGACCTTGACCTTGTTGATTGCTATGTTTCCTTCTCTATATCTCTCATTTGTTGGGTGGACATGCAGTCTAGGGCAGTAAAGACACGTAAAATTTTATGGCTAAAAATAATGCCCAAATAGGTCACCGTGTTGTTATAACTGTAGAAATTCTTAAAACGGACCCTTGTTGAGTAAAAAGTACCCCGTGACTTAAAAGATATAATTTTCAAGATTAGCGCAGGTCTGCGGTCCACTATGTGATCGCAGATCAGGTATGCGGACCGCATAGTGGTCGCATACCTGGACAATTTGATGTCCATTTTAAGGACAACTATGCAGCCTAGAATGCAATCGCATTTCACGAATGCAGGCCACATAGTTGTCGTATTCTTGCACCTTGATTTTTGTGGAGGGAGTTATGCGACGCACTATGCGATCGCATAACAGGTATGCGGACCGTATAGTGGTCGCATAACTGGGTAGCCTACTTTTATTTTTGGCCCATTTGAGGGCCATTTATGCGATAGGAATGCGGACCGCATAGCTTGAATGTGATCGCATTCCTAACCGCATTTCTGCTTCGGAACTGTTAAATTTCTAATTTTATACCCGACACCTAGTTCATTAAAACACCCACCCATTTCATTTTAAGCTCATTTTCTGATAAATTAGAGAGAGGAGAGAGTGGGTTCTAGAGAGAGAGAGTTCCAACTTCATCAAATGTTTTCCTCCATCACTGCTCATCCTAGAATTGATCAAGTAGGACTCCATTTTCTTCACTACAAGAGGTAAGCTCCCACCCCATCAACCTTAATTTCCAGATTTTTGTTAAAATGAAACATGGTTAGGTGAGTTCATGAAGATAGGGGTAGGATTTTGCATGCATGTAACCAACTAATCATAATCTAGTAAAAAGAAAGGGGTTAGAGTAATCTTTCAATAAAAAGGCCATTTAATCTAAAGGAACACCTAGTGTTTGATAGAATCCTCAAGTGAGTTCAAGACATGATCATTATTCCTATTTCTAAGTTCAATTATGCCACATTGTGAACTAGATTGAAGGTGCTTGAAGGTCCAGTGAATTGTGGTAGAAAATTAAGGGGAATTCCGATTCAAGGTATGTATGGATAACTTTAATCTTTGTAGAGTTACCTTGTTGGTGTTCGAACACACGCTATGAAATTTCTGCTTGAGCATATGTGAATTGATTGTCTTGATGCATTGAGATGATTTCACTCTCTGATTTTCATAGCCAATTACCATGCTAATTGAGTTTATGAAGGGTGATTCTTTGTGCTTATCCTACCATGTGTAAGGTTCGTTAAATGTTCGAATATGTAAATATGGCAGTATGTGATACTAAATGAAAGAAGGTTAACGTACTCTAATGTGGAAAGGTATCTAATTGCTAAGGGTCGAGTGTGGAAAATGATGAAAAGAAACAGTGGATTTATGTAATTGAGCTAAATAATAATGGCAACACCATATGTGAATTACTGTTTGGTAAGGATTATTGTGCCTTGACTTCATATAGTTGTTGGTTGATATGAACTTATGTTCTTGATAATGAAGATCCATGTGATATAATTGTTGGTCATTGTTGCTATGAAATGTGAATGCATGGTGGGATCGGGTTTCACACCGCAACACGAAGTATTACGGGTTGAGAGGTAATAAGGGTGAAATGTGATTGTACGGTGGGATCGGGTTGCGCACCGCAACACGAAGTAATAAGGGTGGAGAGGTAATAAGGGTGAGACGAGAATGTACGGGGGGATCGGGTTGCGCGCCACAACAGATGAATAATTGAAATGAGTGACTGTGGAATCTCCATTTGTAACTTTCTGTATATCTGTATGGTACTTGTGTTGTTACCCTGACTATCTTCCAATTGTGTATTGTGTGATTCTACTTGGAATAAACTTTGTTCATACATGCTAGTACTATTTAATGGTACTAACGTCCTTTTTTCCGGGGGCGCAACATATTTTATATGGATGTAGGTGGTTCCGCATCAGGTAGCTCAGACCGCCAATAGTGGTGTTTCCGCTTCATACTTTCAGCAGATCCCGTGAGCCCCACTTCCTCTCGGGGCCGTGTGTAGTCTATATCATCTCTTTTGTATATGTTATGTCTTTTAAGGTATAGTCGAGGCCTTGTTGCCGGAAAGTATTGTGTAAACCCTTAGTACTCTTAGAGATCCGTAGACATGATGTGGATGGTACATATATGTATTTTGGGCAGTAAATGTGTTTACTAGTAATCGGGGTCCGATTCAGAATTATTATATGTTTTGTGATTATCAAATGTTGAAATGATAAAGGATGAAATGAACTCATGTAGTAGATTCATGTTTAAACTCTAAATTGCTAATTCATGTGGAATGATGTATATTGTAAACACGGGGTAACGCGTTGGGCAGGATGGACATTTAGGAAAATACCCTTTCATTGTTACTCTGTATCGTGCGATGTGGTGAAAGGTGAGGTTGTCTATCTCTAACTCGTGCATTGTTCCAATTTTCAGTAAATGGCACCCAAGAAGGGATCCTGACTCGGCCAGAGGCCAATGCCACCCCAGGAGTGGCCATTAATTCTTTATCTGATGGAACGGGTAAGAATTATTCCCCGACCCTGAATCTGCCTGACTCTTCCATCCCAAGCCATGATATTCCTATTCCTGCTCTAGCGGAGGGCGCTACAATCCCTCCCGCTGATGTTCCTGATCCTTCCTCAGTCCCAGCTTCCGATCCCGGTATTTCTGGTGGGGACCTCAGGGGAGCTTTTTAGATGTTGACTCAGCTATTGGCCTCCCAGGACCAAAGATCACATGTTGTCGCTGCATCCTCCAGCGAGCAAGGGGATTCTTCAGGTTCCAGGGTCAACCAGTTTCTGCGGTTAGCCCCTCCAGAGTTCACACGCACCGACCCAGAGGCAGATCCTCAGGATTTTATAAATGAAATGTGCAAGACTCTCCGGGTTATGAAGGCTGCAGAGATAGAGAGGGTTGAGTTGGCTTCCTATCGGTTAAAGGGAGCAGCGTATTCGTGGCTTGAGATGTGGGAGGGGTCCCGTGGGGAAAGGAGCCCTCTGGCGAAGTGGGATGAGTTTGTTGATGCCTTCATGTATCATTTATTGCCTACCGAGACTATGGCAGCCCGTTCTGCGAAGTTTGAGGTCCATAAGCAGGGCAACATGAGTGTGTGGGAGTGCCACATGGAGTTCGTGCACCTGTCCAAATATGCCATCCACATAATGTTGACTGTGGAGGCCAGAGTTCGACGGTTTGTTCAGGGCCTTGTTCCCTTGGTTGTTAATGAAGCTGCTACAGCTGCCTTGCATTCGGATATGAATTATGGGAAGATTGTGGGATTCGCCCAGGCCACAGAGGCTCGGAAGTTGAAGATAAGGATGGAGAGAGAGAGTGGTAGTAGGGCCCGATCAGTGGGCAACCTTGGGAGTTCAGTTGCAGGTGGGAGATCATCCCTATGGAGAGGGTCATCAGGTCCATCCCAGTCCTATGCTCAGTCCTCCGCCAGTGCCCCATCATCAGGGCACAGTTATCAGTAAGGGGGTCGCTTTGGACCAGGTTCAGATAGCAGAAGGTTGCATCAGTCGGGCCTTTTATCTGGGAGGTTCTAGAAGCACCGGAGGTCCCCATGCCCTAAGTGTGGGAGGTCTCATTCTGAGCCTTGTTACTTGGATATACCGGTGTGATATAGATGCGAAGAGAGAGGCCATGTCCAGCGAGACTGCTGCGCACCCAGTCAGGGCGCGGGTAGGGGTACTGCTCAGCCATCCAGCTCTTCAGCCACTACATCTTCAGCACTCCCTCTATCTCCAGTAGGGCGCGGTACAGCTAGGGGTGGAGCACGGGGTCGAGGGGGAACCAGTCGGTTCTATGCTTTGAGTGGTCGCCAGGGTGCGGAGGCTTCCTCAGATGTTGTCACAGGTATTCTGATTGTTCAGTCACATGATGTTTATGCTCTTGTTGATCCCGGGTCTTCTTTGACATATGTTACTCCATTTAATACTTCAAGTTTTGGGATAGAACCCGAACAGCTTCACGAGCCATTCTCTGTGTCGACTCCGGTTGGTGATTCTATTACGGTCGTGCAGTCTATAGGAATTGTGTTATCATAGTTCGTGGTCGGGATACCATGGCTGATCTTATTGAGTTAGAAATTGTAGATTTTGATGTAATTATGGGGATGGATTGGCTCTATTCGTGCTTTGCTAAACATGACTGCCGAACCAGAATAATGAGGCTCGAGTTTCCTAATGAATCAGTTATCGAGTGGGAGGGGAATAATGTTGTGCCAAGAGGTAGGTTTATTTCCTATTTTAAAGCCTCAAAGATGATCAGAAAATGGTGCATCTACCATTTTGTCCGGGTTGCGGACACCACTTCAGAGGTGCCTGCTCCTAAATCTGTGCCTGTTGTGAATGAATTTCTTGAAGTATTTCCGGACAAGCTTCCTGGGATTACACCAGATAGAGAGATCGATTTCGGGATTGATGTATTTCCAGATACGCAGCCAATATCTATTCCACCTTACCGAATGGTGCCAGCAGAATTGAGAGAGTTAAAAGAGCAATTGAAATATCTATTAGAAAAGGGTTTCATACGGCCAAGTGTGTCGCCTTGGGGCGCATCGGGTCTCTTTGTCAGAAAGAAAGATGGATCACTTCGGATGTGTATTGATTATCGACAGCTCACCAAGGTCACCATCAAAAACAAATACCCATTGCCTCAGATAGATGATTTGTTCGACCAGTTGCAAGGAGCTAGATTCTTCTCAAAGATTGATTTGCAGTCCGGGTATCACCAGTTAAAGATCAGGGAGCAGGATATTCCTAAGACTGCCTTCAGGATTCGATATGGGCACTTTGAATTTCTGGTAATGTCTTTTGGGCTAACCAACACCCCAACAGCTTTTATGGATCTTATGAATCGGATTTTCAAACCATTTCTTGACTCATTTGTGATTGTCTTCATTGACGATATCCTTGTTTATTCGCGAAGTCAGGAAGATCATGCTACTCACCTCAGGGCAGTTCTGCAGACTCTTCATCAGCACCAGATGTACGCAAAGTTTTCAAAATGTGATTTTTGGCTAGGATCATTCACCATTTTTGGTCATGTTGTTTCTAGGGAAGGGATTCAGGTTGATCCCCAAAAGATTGCAGCAGTAAAGGATTGGCCTAGGCCAACGACCCCGACAGAGATTCGCAATTTCTTGGGTTTGGCTGGGTATTATCGGAGGTTCGTGGAAGGATTCCCTACCCTCGCCTCCCCATTGACTAAACTGTCACAGAAGGCGGTTAAGTTACAGTGACACGATGCTTGTGAAAAGAGTTTTCAGGAATTGAAATTCAGATTGACTACGGCGCCAGTGTTGACCTTGCCAGGAGGTTCAGAAGGGTTTGTGGTGTATTGTGATGCTTCAAGGGTTGGTTTGGGATGTGTGTTGATGCAATGTGGTAAGGTAATAGCGTATGCTTCAAGACATCTCAAGAATCACGAGAAGAATTATCCGACGCATGATTTGGAGCTCGCGGCGGTTGTGTTTGCATTAAAGATCTGGCAGCATTATCTTTATGGGGTCCATGTGGACGTGTTCACAGACCACAAGAGTCTTCAATATTTATTCAAACAAAAGGAGTTGAACTTGAGGAAACGGAGGTGGTTAGAGTTTCTCAAGGATTATGATATGAATATTTTGTACCATCCGGGAAAGGCGAATGTGGTCGCCGACGCTCTTAGTCGGAAATCCATGGGCAGCTTGGCTCATTTGGAAGTAGGTCAGAGGCCTTTGGCTCGGGAGGTTTATCAGTTGGCTATTCTGGGGGTCTGTCTTTCGACCTTAGACGAAGGGGATGTCGTGGTGCGTAATGGAGCAGAATCTTCACTTGTAACGAAAATCAAGGAAAAGCAATTCAGAGATCCAGTATTGGTACAGTTGAGAGAGGCAATTCTGAATCTTAAGACTACAACATTTTCACTCGGCAATGATGACGGTGTTTTGCGGTGCCAAGGGAGACTATGTGTTCCGGACGTGTATGATCTTTGGGAAAGGGTAATGGCAGAGGCTCACAATTCCAGGTATTCAGTACACCAGGTTCTACAAAGATGTATCATGATCTCAAAGAGATTTATTGGTGGAATGGTATGAAAAGGGGTGTGGCGGGCTTTGTGGCTAGATGTCCAAGTTGTCAGCAAGTGAAGGCCGAGCATCAGAGGCCCGGTGGGTTGGCACATCTTATGGAAATACCAATGTGGAAATGGGAAAGGATCAATATGGACTTTGTGGTGGGGTTACCTTGCACTCCACGTAGGTTTGACTCAGTTTGGGTAATAGTGGATCGGCTCACGAAATCAGCTCACTTCTTGCCAGTCAAGTCCACCGATACTGCAGAACAGTACGCTCAGTTATATATCAAAGAAATAGTCAGGCTCCATGGCACTCCAGTGTCTATTATCTCGGATCGAGGGGCCCAGTTCATAGCTAACTTTTGGATTAAATTTCAGCAAGGTTTGGGTACGCAGGTGAATCTCAGCACATCATTCCACCCACAAACTGATGGGCAGGCAGAGCGGACCATTCAGACTCTTCAAGATATGTTACGGGTTAGTGTATTAGATTTCAGGGGTAGTTGGGATGATCACTTGCCGTTTATAGAATTTTCTTATAATAAAATTTTCCATGCCAATATTCAGATGGACCCATTTGAGGCATTGTACGGAAGGAGGTATAGGTAAATGATTGGATGGTTCGAGGTTGGCGAGGCAGATTTTCTATGACCGGATCTAGTGCACCAAGCTATGGAAAGAGTTAAAGTCATACCGGAAAGGATGAAGACTGCTCAGAGTTGTCATAAATCTTATGCTGACGTTCATCGAAGAGATTTGTAGTTTCAAGTAGATGATTGGGTATTTTTGAATGTGTCTCTCATGAAGAGAGTGATGCGGTTTGGGAAGAAAGGGAAATTGAGCCCAAGGTATGTCGAGACGTATCGGATCGCTCAAAGGATAGGACAGGTGGCTTATAGGCTGGAATTGCCCCCTGAGATGTCATTAGTGCACCCAGTGTTTTATGTGTCCATGTTGAAGGTGATTGGGGATCCATCTGCCATTGTGCCGGTTGATACGGTTAAAATTAATGAAGGATTGTCGTATGAAGAGGTTCCAATTGCTATTCTTGATAGGCAAGTCCATAGATTGAGGAACAAAGAGGTTGCTTCTGCTAAAGTGCTATGGCGAAGTCAAACAATCGAAGAAGCCACGTGGGAAGCGGAAAATGAAATGAAAGAGAAATATCCCCATTTGTTTGAATAAGTCCGGTAATGGTTTGAAAGTTTTCATTCCTAAGAAATTATATATTGTGTCAAATTTTGTGCCAGAGCACCCCATTTTCCCCCTAGTGGCCCTACTATTGTAACTTCTCGAGTTGTGTCATATTTGTGTATGTTGTAATTCTTTGGGTAACGTGCAACTCCTTGAGTAAAGTAAATTATGTGCAATTCATGTGATAGTTAAATGATATGCAAGTTTCTGGAGTTAACTAAACTATGTGAGGCTTGTGGAAGTAATTGAATTATATGTAGCTTGTTGAAATGATCGGATTATCGGCAAGTTGATAGAGTAACTGGTAATGTGAGGAATTGGTTAAACATATGTTTCGGGGGCTCTCTAACAGGTAGATATTCCTAATTACAAAGGAAACTCTGGCGAAATTTTCAGGAAATATCAAAGTTAGTAAAAATTTAGGGGTTGGCATGTTTTGTGTTCTCTTAACTAAGTGATTCCCCGATCCTCATTAGAGGACGAATGATTCTAAGTGGGGGAGAATGTAAAGACACGTAAAATTTTATGGCTAAAAATAATGCCCAAATATGTCACCGTGTTGTTATAACTGTAGCAATTCTTAAAACGGACCCTTTTTGAGTAAAAAGTACCCCGTGACTTAAAAGATATAATTTTCCAGATTTGCGCAGGTCTGCGGTCCACTATGTGATCGCAGATCAGGTATGCGGACAACATAGTGGTCGCATACCTGGACAGTTTGATGTCCATTTTGAGGACAGCTATGTGGCCTAGAATGTGATCGTATTTCACGAATGCGGGCCGCATAGTTGTCGCATTCTTGCACCTTGATTTTTGCGGAGGGAGTTATGCGACTCACTATGCGATCGCATAACAGGTATATGGACCGTATAGTGGTCGAATACCTGGGCAGCCTACTTTTATTTTTGGCCCATTTGAGGGCCATTTATGCGACAGGAATGCAGACCGCATAGAAGGAACGCGATCGCATTCCTGACCGCATTTCTGCTTCGGAACTGTTAAATTTCTAATTTTATACCCGACCCCCAGTTCATTAAAACACCCACCCATTTCATTTTAAGCTCATTTTCTGATAAATTAGAGAGAGGAGAGAGTGGGTTCTAGAGAGAGAGAGTTCCAATTTCATCAAATATGTTCCTCCAGCACTGCTCAAGCCTGGAATTGATCAAGTAGGACACCATTTTCTTCACTACAAGAGGTAAGCTTCCACCCCCATCAACCTTAATTTCCAGATTTTTGTTAAAATGAAACATGGTTAGGTGAGTTCATGAAGATAGGGGTAGGAGTCTTGCATGCATGTAACCAACTAGTCATATTTTAGTAAAAGGAAAGGGGTTAGAGTAATCTTTCACAAAAAAGAGGCCATTTAATCTAAAGGAACACCTAATGTTTGATAGAATGCTCAGGTGAGTTCAAGACATGATCATTATTCCTAATTCTAAGTTCACTTATGCCATATTGTGAACTAGATTGAAGGTGCTAGAAGGTCCAGTGAATTGTGGTAAAAAATTAAAGGGGAATTCCGATACAAGGTATGTATGGCTAACTTTAATCTTTTTAGAGTTACCTTGTTGGTGTCCGAACACACGGTATGTAATTCCTGCTTGAGAATATTTGAATTTATTATCTTGATGTGTTGAGGTGTAAGATTTCATTCTCTGATTTTCATAGCCAATTACCATGCTAATTGAGTTTATGAAGGGTGATTCTTTGTGCTTATCCTACCATGTGTAAGGTTCGTTAAATGTTCGAATATGTCACTATGGCAGTATGTGCTACTAAATGAAAGAAGGTTAACGTACTCTAATGTGGAAAGGTATCTAATTGCTAAGGGTCGAGTGTGGCAAATGATAAAAAAACTGTGGATTTATGTAATTGAGTTAAATAATGACGGCAACACCATATGTGAATTACTGTTTGGTAAGGATTATTGTGCCTTGACTTCATATAGTTGTTGGTTGATATGAACTTATGTTCTTGATGATGAAGATCCCTATAATATAACGGTTGGTTATTGTTTCTATGAAATGCGAACGCATGGTGGGATCGGGTTGCGCGCTGCAACACGAAATAATAAGGGTGGAGAGGTAATAAGGGTGAAATGTGATTGTACGGTGGGATCAGGTCTCGTGCCGTAACACGAAGTAATAAGGGTGGAGAGTTAATAAGGGTGAGATGAGAATTTACGGACGGATCGGGTTTCGCGTAGCAACAGATGAATAATTGAAATGAGTGACTGTGGAATCTCCATTTGTAACTTTCTGTATATCTGAGTGGTACTTGTGTGGTTACCCTGACTATCTTCCAATTGTGTGTTGTGTGATTCTACTTGGAATAAACTTTGTTCATACATGCTAGTACTATTCAATGGTACTAATGTCCCTTTTGACGGGGGCGCTACATCTTTTATATGGATGTAGGTGGTTCCACAGCAGGTAGCTCAGGCCGCCGATAGTGGTGTTTCCCCTTCATACTTTCAGCAGATCCGGTAAACCCCACTTCCTCTCGGGGTCGTGTGTATTCTATATCATCTCTTTTGTATATGTTATGTCTTTTAAGGTATAGTCGGGGCCTTGTTGCCGGCAACTATTGTGTAAACCCTTAGTACTCTTAGAGGCTCTGTAGACATGATGTGAGTTGTTCATATATGTATTTTGGGCAGTAAATGAATTTACTAGTAATCGTGGTCCGATTCGGAATTATTGTATGTTTTGTGATGATCAAATGTTGAAATGATAAAGGATGAAATGAACTCAAGTAGTAGATTCATGTTTAAACTCTAAATTGCTAATTCATGTGGAATAATGTATATTGTAAACACGCGGTAACGCGTTGGGCAGGAAAGGCAATCCAGGTCCGCTTGACCCGAATCATCCGTTTGGGCACTCGTCCCTCGGTTTTGGGGCGTGACAAGGGCGATGCGATAGCACTCTTGGGATGTGTGTTGTTCCCCGCGTATGCTGAATATGCCCCATGAAGGTTGGAATTTAAGGACTTGGTACAAGTTGGAGGGTATAGCTCTCATGGTGTGTATCCACAGTCTCTCTAATATGGCGTTGTATGTCGTTTCCTGGTCGATGATATGGAATGTGGTTTCCAGAGTGACACTACCCGCCAAGAGGAGGATTGTGATCTCGCCTGACGTTCGTCACCACATTGTTAAAGCCTATTAGTGTGATGCAGCGTGGTACTATCTTGTCCTCAAGTTTCATTTGTGTGAGTACTCGGGGATGGATAATACACGTGCCGCTCCCTTCATCTACCATAATTCGTCTTACATCAGTATCTAAAACTCGTCAACTAATAACAAAAGTGTTATAGTGAGGGAATGCCAAACCATTGGTATCTGACTTATCAAAGATGATACTTTCTTCGAGTTAATCATACCGTTCATGGGTGATCAACCGTTTAAGCTTGTGAGTCATGGTGAATTTCATGATGTTAATGGAAGCGTTGTTTCCACTATCGATGATCATGTGGATGGTGTGGGCTGTCGAGGGCGGCTTTGGCATCCCTTGATGTTGTTCGCGTCCCCTAGCAAAGTTGGTCCTGCCCCGATTGCTCAGCAATTCTTTGAGGTGTCCCAATCGCAGCATGTTTACGACCTCCTGTCTTAAGGGCGATGCAATCTCTGATTTTTTGACCTCGCTCTTGATGGAACTCGCAGAGGCGTCTGGTTTTATGGTATTTGATTTCTACCTCATCTTTTGTGGCCACTTTACCTTTGGTCCAAGCTTCTCCAAGGCGTAGACGATCTCTTTAGGTGACACGCAAAAATTGTGAGCGGATAATAAAGAGGGCATACCTCTTTCATTCCGGTGAGTCACTGTTCTTGATCGGGGCGGGCCTTCTTCAAGGATAGGCGAGGATACAGCGTTAGTTCTGACATATGGGAGATGTCGTTCCCGGTTTGGCCGTAAGGCCGCTGGATCTCTTCTAAAATCACTTCTCTGATCATTTCTGGATTTTGCTTGTACTGAGGTTAGTTGATGAGTCGAACCATTGAGGTCATCTTCGTCTGCTCGAACTTCGGCACAGTATGCATTATGTATTTCGTCCCAAATGATTGGGGGTATTTCATAAGCCGACTTAATAATTTTTTTGTCGCTCTTGATTCGTTTCTCTTCAGCCTCTTTTGAAAAGCGGCTACCGTCATTCCTTTTGATACATTGGTCAAAGGCATTCTCACTCGGTTGAAAAGGGCGAGGAAGTGCCTCAGTCCTACTCCCGGGGACTGTTTGATAGAAAATACATCATTCACTCTTGCTTCGGCCTTCTTGGATCCAGCATGGGCCGTCACGAACTTATCGGGCATTTCCTCAAAGGTTTCGATGGAACGAGATGGCAATTGCGAGTACCAGGTTAATGCCCCTCACGTGAGGGTTTCGCCGAATTTCTTCGGCAGAATGGAGGATACATTTTCATTGGCGAGGTCATTGCCTTTCATAGCGGTGACGTAGTGGGTCACATGATCTTCGGGGTCGGTCGTGCCATTGTATATTTTCAGGTAAGGAGGCATTTTAAAGGTCTTTGGTATATCAAGTGAGGCAGCACTATCATTGTGCGGCTGCTCGACGAAGCGACCGACAACTCTCTTCGGCAATAGCTTAGGAGTTCCCGGTATTTTATCAACCCTTTCTTGGTGCTCTCGCATTTGATCCTGAAGTGCCTTGTTCTCATTTTCTATTTCCTCCATCCTTTTCAGAATGGATGTGAGAGCATCATCGCCTGCATTATCAACAACATTGGAGTGATAGTTGTCATCGTGGGTGAGGGAGGAGGTTGATCGTGTTGCTCGTTTACTGTTGGTGCAGAAAAGGTTCTCGCATTTGTTGCGGCTGCATCCTGAACGAGCTTATGGAGGGCGTTGGTCAGTGTATCATTCAGCCAGGTCTCAAGGAGTTTCTTTATTGCTAGCGGTGTCACCTCTCCTACGGATGTGGAGGCTGTCTTGCCAAATGATTTTGTGTTGCTGCAGCAGGGAGGGGGTGATCCACCTCGCCTATGGGAGGCATTGGGCGTTGTGTCCTTTTCCACTGCTTTAAAGCTTTCGTTTATGATGTCCATGAGGTTGGTTGGGAGGTTACTCATTATCCTCGTTCTTTCTTCTCTGTTACCTACCATGTTAGATATGTGCACGCAGGAAGAAAAAGGTTCTTCTTTTCGGTTTCTTTTTTTTACGTCAGCAACTATTGTCGGTCGTAGATCTAGAAGGAACTAAAAGACATAGCCGAATAACCCCCACATATGGCGCCAAATTGTTTGACCAAAAAATATTATTACTGCTTAAACTATTAAATTTATGTTGTGAGGGGTAATATCTAACTAAAGATAATACCTTTCAATATTAAGCACAATATAGTATAGTAGATGGGACAAATTATGTATATGATTGGCGACAATAAATGTAAAATACTCATAAAGCAAGAACATTAATGGATATATAACTAATAAAAAATGTAAACAAATGGCATTTAAGTAAATAAAGAGAATGAGTCACCCAATAATAGATAGGTTGGACGAATATTTTTCTTGATAATGATGAATGACAGATAGATCCAAGATGCGTATAAATAATCCTCGGATTTGATGGAAAGGTAGGGAATAATATGAACAAGAATCTTTGTAAAAATATAGTCTTGGTGTTTTTGCAAGAGAGTATCAAACGTGTTCTTATAAGAATCAATAGTTCATGCCCCTATCATTGTCTCTTCTTTCTATATATATGGGGGGTTTTCCTACGAAACCCTAACAGTACAAATACAGGGAATATCCACTAGAATATTCCCTTTTAGTACCCCATCCTGACAAATTAGTTGTTATAAGTACCATCGATAGTTAATCTCGACCTCGACCCCTGTTGACATTCTTTTTTGGGTTAAATCTACCTTGCATTAGCAGTGTAGGTGTTTTATTTCATGTAATAAAAGAGGGGGACTAGGCCAAAACCTCTGCGTTACAACAGAATACATCACAAAAATAGTGTATCAGACCATTCTTCAAGAAAAGAGGGGAGCCTATAAACTCACTACATTCAACTTACAGAAAAATTGGCCCTATCGTATCTACTTCTAAAACTTGGTAATTGCCATTTATCAGGTTGAAAAGGACCCTTTGCGCTACCAGGTAATTGTTGTAGGATTCCATAGAAGGTCGCATTTTCCAGTGTTGTTGCATGTTTTGCCAAAGCATCTGCGACTCAGTTTGCTTCACTGTAATAGTGAGAGATTCTTACTCGGTTTTGGTCTAACATCTGTATGATCTCCTCAATGATCTTCCTCATCTTTGCATTGTGATTTTTCCTATTTTGCAGCATATCCACGATGAGTAATGAGTACATTTGTAGCTCGAAATTGTTAAAACCTTGGCTCTGACATAGCTGAATCTCAGCTCTTGCTGCCAAAGCTTCAGTCATATTGTTATTACTACAGTGCACTGGTATGGAAAAGGCTGCAATTAAATCGCCATCATTATTCCTTAAAATTCCTCCAATTCCTACTTTGCTCTTATCTTCCATGTAGATTCCATCCATGATCACTTTGAAAGACCCTTGTTCCGGGAGCCTCCAAGTTACAGGTAGAATTTTCTGTACATGTTTGAACTTCTCAATGCCTTCACATAACCTGCACCAAGACCACGCTACAGGACAGTTGGGGAAGGACATCCCCAAAGATGCTTTGATGTTCCAGTAGATATTGTGCTCCATGTTCCTCGTCATAAACTTCTTCTGATTCCCATATCTACATGCACACCAACTTTTCCACAATTCCCATACAATTATTATAGGTGTGATCTGTAACAAGTATTTGTGAACACCATTTTTTGGCCTAATATTCCACCATTGGGATATTGTGCCTCTAACAGTGTTCATTTGAACAATGACCCCCAATGGATCCCCAATGGATCCCCAAATTTTCTCCACGGGTATCTAGCCGGTTGACTTTCCACAAAAGTATGTTGTATAGTCTAATTTTCAGGGACTAAACAACATACACATCTTGATGTTGTTTGGCTTCCAAATCTAATAAAAACATCCTGGAAAGCTTATTTTGCATTAATATCCAAGCTAATATAATTATTTTTACTGGTAAATTCCTATTCCAAACTTTTGAGAGCATTGGATTTAGTAATTTATTCCTTCTAGTAGTCTGCCAAGCCGAGAAGTTGGTACAATTTCCATCTGCTGCCGGTTCCCATATTCCATAACCATTCTTGCTTTGATCTCCAATGGTGACTGATTGTACCTGCTGAACCAGATTGTCTGGCAGTGTTTCCCTTAATTTATGTTGATTCCAACTTCTATTTCTAATGAAGTCCTTCACCGTTGTCTTGGAAGATTTTGATTGTGATGGATAAGTGTTGGCTAGAGGTCTTTTGCCAATCCAATTATCCCACCAAAAACTACAATTTCCTCTATTGATCATCCAACATATGTTAGATTTTGCTTTCCCTCTTATATTCATCATTTCTCTCCATATGTGCGATTGCTTGGCTGCACCCTTTAGTGCCACTGGATGGCCTTTAGAACAATATTTTTCCCTAAGAAAGTTAGTCCGTAGATTTTGTTGCGTTCTGAAATTTCATCATCTTTTGATTGTGAATGTGTCTCTAATATCTTGAAGACATCTGATACTAATGCCTCCTTCCTCTTTGGGATAGCACAGATTCGTCCAAGAACTCCAATGGTATTTGGACTTGTCAGTGTTATCTCCCAAGAAGAAGTTTTCAAAGTATCTCTCTAGTGTTTTATTTGTAAGTAGCCTTTGGTGGATTCATCGCTGCAAGGGTGTATGTTGGAATTGCCTGCAAAACATGTTTAACTAAAGTTAGTTTTCCTCCAAGTGACAGCATCTTCCGTTCCATCCATTGAGTCGTTTGGATATCTTGGAGACTATGCCATCAAAGTAGACTATCTTTTTCCTCCCCACAAAGATAGGGCAGCCAAGATACACAAATGGAAATTCTTTGTTCAAGAACCCTATTACACTTCTCATTCTGTTTATTCTTGATGGTGATGCTTTAGGATCAGTTAGGAAAAAACTTTTATAATGATTAACCAGTTGTCCTGATGCTGCTTCAGATTTCTTCACCACTTTCACAATCATTTGAACTGATTTAGAACAACCAGCCGTGAAGATCACAATGTCATCTGCATAGGATAGATGACTCACCTGAGGACCCCTGGGACTCATAGAAAAAGGAGTAAAGTTCCTTTCTTGTTGAAGGTTATTAAGCATCCTGGAAAGGACCTCGGCAGCCAGTATAAATAATGAGGGAGATATTGGGTCTCCTTGTTTAAGTCCTTTAGAAGATGTGAAAAAACCTTTTCTAGTTCCATTTATGATTATTTAATACCATACATCTGAAACCAATCTCCATATCATATCTATCCACACTTCGTTGAACCCAAATCTCCATAGCACATAACCCTTATTGACATCTTGACTGCGATCTCTGTCAATATCTTGACTACGACTCATGTTGGCACCTCGGCCATTGACTTCGCTGCATCTTGGGCGAGCTCGACCGATGACTTTATTAATGTCATATTATGCTAAATATATAGAAGACAGATTTTTGCCTATATAATACACATACATCTGATTCATATTCCCATACATATTAATGCATACACATATTCATATTCATGTGTATAATATTTCTCTATCAGACTTAATGGTTGTTAGCTCATAATTCATTTTTTTCATAGAAAACATGTCTATATTTCTCTATATTTCACCTTAACTATGTATTTTTAATATTTATCTTTTTCAAGGTTATACCTTGAAACTTACTGAATACATTGAGTCAGTTGGAGTCATACTATGCTTATGTATTTATGGTGCAGATCCAGATGTCGGAATAGTAGGCAGACAAGGTATCTTTATTTGATGTTGGCCCAAGAAATTGAATGTTTTTGAAGATTGACAAAGTAACTCAAAGATGAACTAGGTCCATCACTAGAGACATAGACACATGCAGAGTTAAGGCACGTGAGGTGCACATGCAGGAGATAAACAAAATCTGGGAAATAAGAGATATCTCCTGATCGAAAAGATTGCAAAATAATAAGGAGAAGAACTCCTTATTCAGTAAGAACAGAATCAAAGACAAGGAAGGATTTGAGGAGTTGAGATTAACTAGAACTCTTCAACCAAGGAACAGTAGCATTATAACTCTAGTAAATCTCTCGTCTACTAATCATATATATTGCAGATTGTTCCTATTGTACAGGTACGCACAAAATCAAAAGTTAAGCAACAATTGAGAGAAAAATTAGCAAGGCAATTTTGCAAGCAGTTCGTGTGAGATTTAAGTGTGCGACTCTGAAGCTACTTGAACCGGATAGAAGAACCAGTTCCAATTTTTGTATTTTAGTCTAGTTTACTTGTAGTAGGTGATTTCAACTTGTACCTTTTTAGCTTTATCTAGAAGCGTCAGTAATAGGTACTGTGTGTTTCAAGTTATAGCTAAGTTGGAGTCTGTCGCAAATAGCTAGAGGCTAGTTTTCCACAAAGGGATTAGAAGTAATCCTAGGTTTACAAAAGAGTTTTTGTAAATGATGTTTGGCTCACTGATTTAGTAAAGAGTTTGGGAAAATCTTACTCGGAAGTAGGTCGTGGTTTTTCACCTTTTGAACCAGGTGATTTCCACATAAAAAAACTATGTATTCTTTATTTTCTGTATTTATTATTCTGCAAACAGTATTTGTTGGAACACATAGAAGAACTTGGTCCTTCTATAACTAGTGCACGCGAAAATCGGACACCACATAAATCACCCCCCTCTTGTGTGGTATTGACGTTTAGAACACCAATTGGTATCAGAACGGGTTATCCTTGAAGAGTCTAACACCTTAGGAAAAGATCAAGATGAGTGCACCACTTGGGAATTGGCAAGGACAATCAACCTCTAGGCCTCCACTCTTCAATGGCCGGTACTACTCCTGGTGGAAGAAGAGGATGAGAGATCATATAATTGGTGAAGACTATGAGATGTGGGACATAGTTACTGACGGTCCTTTGGCCACCATGAAGAAGAATGCTGAAGGAGTAGACGTGCCAAAGACAATAGTTGATTGCACTGCTGAGGATTTAAGAAAGTGGGAGAAGAATGCTAAGGCCAAGAAGTGGCTTGTGTGTGGACTTGGTCCAGATGAGTACAGTAGAATTCAAAGTTGTACTACTGCCAAGGAAATCCGGGACACTTTGAAAGTGGCTCATGAAGGAACTACTCAAGTGAAGATATCAAGAGGTACTCTACTATATTCTCAATATGAGAATTTCTCTATGAAGAAAGGAGAGACCATTCAAGAGATCTACACTAGGTTCACTACACTGACTAATGAACTGAAATCTCTTGGAAGGACTCTTCTTGAGGAAGACAAGGTTGAGAAAATTTCGACAAGGGTTCTGCCAGTCTCTTGGGAAAGCAAGATCACTGCAATTCAAGAATCCAAGAACATTGCAACACTCAAACTGGATGAACTATCTTACAACCTATGAACTTAGAAGGTAGACAATGAAGATGGATGCCCCCAAGAAGGAAAAGAGTCTGGCACTGAGAATCAATGAAGGAACAGATCTGGAAGAAGATGAAATGGCTATGATCACAAAGGATTTCAAGAAATATATTATGACAGGAAAAGGCTCCTCAAGAGGCGGAAACTACAACAAGGCAAGGGTACAGGAAAAAATGACTAATGAAGGCTTCTACAAATGTGGGAAGATTGATCATCACATCAAGAACTTCCCTCGGTGGGAAGTTGAATGGAAAAAGGAAAGGACTAAATGAGAGAACTTGAAGAAGGAACGGGTTCATCCTAAGAATAACCAAGTATCAACAAAGGCTATGGTCGCTGCTTGCGGAGAAAGTTCAGATGAGGAGTAAGATGATGAAGATGGAGATGAACAAGCACTTATGGCAATTGGTGAATCAGAGGAGGAATCTCATGAGGAATCTGAGGTAAGTATATTTCATCTCAAAGACAAAATTAAGTTCTTGTCCAAAGAAAAACTCTCTGAATTAATGCTAGACTTTATTGATGAATCTGAAGTAATTAATAAGGAAAAGGAACAGTTGTCTAAGGAGTGTGTAATTTAAAAGCAAAGTGTAAAAACCTGGAACTCAGAGTAAGTGAGACTGTGAGTGAAATTACAGCTCTGAAGAACCAGGTTCATCCACTTGAGACAAATGTCCTAGAGTTAAAATCTGAAAATCTAAAACTGAAACTAGGAACCAGTAAGAAGATAGCTGACAACTCTCAACTCACCTTAGAAGAAAATGTAGGTAAACTAAAAGACGAGTTATAGGAAGGATGAACAGATAAGAGTATTGAATGAGGAACTTGGTAAGGTCAAGAATGAACTAGACAGAACTTGTAAATGGAACAGATCCTCCGATGCTTTGACATGGCTACAGGAATATCATAGTAGCAATAGGAGAGGACTTGGATTTGGTAGTCAGCTGCCTAAACGGGATCCTAAAAGCAAGTAACTCACCCTTCTTGAGAACAAAATTTGTACCCACTATGGTAAGATTGGTCACTACGAAAGTGAATGCAATGTAAAAGAGCAGCCAGTCAAAAGAATAAAAGTTTTGTTCGAGGGAAGAATTGGTTATCAAATTGGGATAAAAGGAATTTAATTCATCCTTTTGCTTATAGAAAGGGACCCAAACTAGTTAGGGTTCCTAAGACTAACCCCTGGTTTTCTTTTGTAGGTTCAAGTGAAAGGAAGTAGCCAAATATGGTACATGGATAGTGGCTGCTCAAAACATATGACTGGCAACAAGGACCAGTTCCTTTCACTTGAGGAACCTCAAAGGAGGAAATGTCTCCTTTGGAAATGGAAAGAAAGGTGAAATCATTGGGGTTTGTAAGGTAGGTAAGGATGACACACGTTCAATTGAGAATGTCTACCTGATAGATGGCTTGAAATATAGCCTAATCAGTGTGTCACAACTATGTGACAGAGGTAACTTGGTAGTATTCACCTCTACAAAATATTTTGTAATAAATCTTATCACTGACAAGATTGTTTTGCAGGGAAAAAGAGTGAACAATATATACATCATTTATTTGTCCACATTTTCAGAAAATAAATTAACATGCGTAAGTGTGCTGGACAGTGATCCCCTTATTTGGCATAAGATACTTGGACATGCAAGTCTGAGTCAACTTGCATCAATTAGGTCTGATCATGGCACTGAATTTGAAAATGCTAAATTTGCTGATTTTTGTGATGATCATGGCATAGATCACAACTTTTCTACCCCTATAACTCCACAACAAAATGGATTGGTTGAAAGAAAGAATATGACACTTGAAGATATGGCTAGTACTATGCTTCTTTCTAGTAAACTACCTCATAGCTTCTGGGCAGAAGTTATTAATATTGCATGCTATATCATAAATAGATGCATGACTAGACCACTTGTAGAGAAAACTCCCTATGAGTTACTTAAAGGGAAAAAGCCAAATATATCCCACCTTAGGGCTTTTAGTTGTAAGTGCTTTGTGCACAACAATGGTAAAGACTCCCTAGGTAAGTTTGATCTGAGAAGTGATGAGGGAGTATTCTTGGGATATTCTTCACATAGTAAGCCTTATAAAGTCTATACTAAAAGAACTATGTGTGTTGAAGAAAGTGTACATGTAGTTTATTGATAACATTATTTTTGAGAGACAGGAACAAGAGGATGAAGAAATTGGGCTGGTCAGAAACTCAGTCCAAACTGGAGCAACACTGGAGGAAGGAACAGGTTCATCCCACCCTGGCAACATGAAAGGGGGAATTGAACAACAAACAAATTTCCATACCGCATTGGAACCTGTACCTGATCCTGTTCCACAGCAACAAGGCACTAAAGGAACGTCAAGGAGTAACCAGTTGGTTGTGAAACCATACAGATATCAAAGTTCTCATCATGTTGAGAACATTATCACTGATCTAACCTCTGAAATCAAAACCAGATGCTCTCTGAAGAATCTTTGTGCTTTTGATGCTTTCCTATCTCTTATTGAACCTAAAAATGTTGATGAGGCTCTGCAGGCAGACTGGGTAAATGCAATGTAAGATGAACTCAACCAATTTTAAGGAAGTCAAGTTTGGCATCTGATGCCAAGACCCTTGGTTAGATCAGTAATTTGCACAAAATGGGTCTTCAGAAACAAACTTGATGAAGATGGAACAGTTACAAGAAATAAGACAAGATTGGTGGTTCAAGGATACAGTCAGGAGGAAGGCATAGACTATGATGAGACTTTTGCTCCCATGGCAAGATTGGAAGCAATAAGACTACTCATAGACTTTGCTGCTTACATGGAATTCATTCTTCATCATATGGATGTCAAAAGTGCCTTCCTAAATGGCTATCTCAAGGAAGAAGTGTTTTTGAAACAACCTCCAGGGTTTGAGAACAAGGAGAATCCAGATCATGTGTACAAACTCGACAAAGCACTATATGGACTCAAGCAAGCTCCCAGAGCTTGGTATGAAAGATTATCAAAATGTTTGCTTGAGCATGACTACAAGAGAGATAAAATTGATAGTACTTTATTCTTGAAGTAAAAAGGTAAAGATCTCTTGGTAGTTCAAATATATGTAGATGACATAATCTTTGGAGCAACTACTGATAAGCTAAGTAAAGAATTTGCTTAATTAATGGGGAGTGAATTTGAAATGAGTATGATGGGTGAGCTAAATTTATTTTTAGGCTTACAAATTAAACAAAATTTAGATGGAACTATGATCCATCAGCAAAAGTATGTTAAAGAGTTTCTTAAGAGGTTTAAAATGGAAGACTCTAAAGAAATTGATACTCCTATAGAAACAGCCACAAAATTAGATGTAGATGAACCTGGTTCATCTGTTGATCAAAAGTTGTATAGGGGAACGATTGGTTCATTGTTGTATATTACTGCCAGTAGACCTGACATTGTTTTCAACATAGGACTTTGTGCAAGATTTCAGGCTAATCCAAAGGAATTCCACTTAACCTCTGTGAAGAGAATCTTGAGATACCTAAAAGGCACCACTGATCTCTGTCTTTGGTATCCAAAAGGTATTAACTTCAATCTTGTGGGATATGTTGATGCTGATTATGTAGGTTTTCTAGTGGATAGAAAGAGCACCTCAAATATGGCACATTTTCTAGGCTCATGTCTCGTGTCTTGGGCCAGTAAAAAGCAAAATTCTATGGCTTTATCTACTGTTGAGGCTGAGTATGTGGCTGCAACCTCATGTTGTGCTCAACTACTGTGGATTAAAGAACAATTGATAGATTTTGGAATCGATGTTGGATTCATCCCTATCTTTTATGATAACACCAGTGCTATAAGTATGACAAAGAACACCGTTCATCATACAAGAACAAAGCACATAGATGTTAGACATCGTTTTTTAAGGAACAATTATGAGAAGGGCTTGATCTCTATTGAATTTTGTTCTATTGATAAACAGATTGATGACATCTTTACAAAAGGACTAAGTAGAGAGAATTTTGAAAGGAACAGGTTAGAGTTAGGGATGATTAAGATCACCTAATTGAACCAGTTCAGAATGTACATGAAAAAGACTTTTTGGCTAAACTTCTGAAATTTTGTGTAAATAATCAGATTTGTTACTCAATTTCATGTTGTAAATAGCATACTCTTTTGCCATGTTTTGAGATGACTCACTGGTTACTAATGTTGTTTTCTCTATTGTTCAAAACTGAGGCTTGATTAAGAGGATTCTGACATGATGAACCTGGTTCATCAGTTCTGGTTCATCTGAAAAGCGAGGTATGTGTTCTCCACTATACTCACTTTGAAATATTAATAATTAATCATGAACAGAACTCTACCTAATCAATGTCTTTTCAAAATCTATCCTTATCCCATTTTTGAACCAGTTCTGTCTACCCTAAGATTCCAATAAAATTAAACCGCCTAGAACCTAGGGAGGTTGTAACCGTCACCTCTAATTGATCTGTTGCAGAGGTGATAAGACCTCTATTTGACCCAAAAAGCAGCCGTTATATATTAATTACTTCTTTCTTTTAAAACCCCCATCATCATCTCTGAAATCACTCACCAACTCTACAACCGTCGAAACCCTTTCATCTTCTTTTACCTTCATTCTCAATCCAAATTTTCTTCATCCATCTTCAATCAAAAATGTCTAACCCTTCGGACAACCCTGGTACTCCACCACCTGTTACTCCATCTTCAACTTGTTCAACACCTCCACCACCAAGTCCTATTTCGTCTCAACCCAGTCCCATTATTCCTCAACCTAGCCTTAGTCCAGAACCCAGAAAAAGAAGGGTTAAAATGCTTGACAGAAAAACAGTGGCTACGGGTTCTCTCACTAGAAAATTGAATGCAAAACTACAAGCCAGTCAGGCTCAAGAATCAGATAATTCAAGTGACTCGTTTAAATCAACTACTAAGGAAGCATCAGGATCGTCTTATTGTGAATAGGTATCATCTGTACCAAAGATCACTTCTGAGACTGTCTAAAATAGCGGAGAACTTAGAAAACAGGTTTGTTTTGCTTGGGTCTGTGATAGATGTGGAGTCGCCGGAAATAAGAAAAAGAGGTGGTAAAAATAAAATTGAGAAAGTTTAAAAGAGAGAGGGAGGTCGGAGTGAAGCGAGGGGAACAGGGGAAGAAACTACTAGTTTGGCTATCTGTGGTACTGAAACAGTAGTAATAGAAGAGGGAGCCAAGAAGTCAGGGGGAAGTGAATCAGGAGAAGCGGTTGAGGGGTTGGTAAATCTAGGGAAGTCTACAGATGAACCCGGTTCATCTACTGAGGAAACCTTAGCAGATCTTCTGAAGAAGTTAGGTGACAGTTATAAGCCAAAGAAGAAAAGAACTCCCAAGGTTCAAAATTCTGGAAGAGCTGGAGCAAGTAAGAAGAGGAAAGCCACTCCCTCTGCTGATTCTGAAATTCCTCTCCAAAGAGGAAGAACCACAAGAAGCACACTAACGCAGATTGATAAGGAGTTACAGAAAGCCTTGGAAGAGAGTAAGAGAAAGAGGGCTGCAAAAGGAAAGGAGAAAGTGGATGAGCCTGTAGAGGCTGTTGAGATTGATGAGATGGACCTGGTCCATCTAGGTGAACAAATGGCAGAGGTTGAGATTCAAACTCTAAAACCAAAGAAAGCCAAGACTTCCTCCAAGAAGTTTGCACATGTGTCTGCTGAACCCTCAATTGTAGCCAAGAGAACCAGGTCTACAGTGAAACCCAAGAAAGTGTAAACTTCTGAAGAAGATGACTGGAGTGATGAGGATGGAGCTGATTCGGATGGAGGAAGGATAATTTGCCAAAATTTGGGAAGCGCACCATTCTGAAGGGGAGGTTGTTGAAATATTTGGAAGAAGCATGCATGATCTTATTGTTGGATAAGCTGGAGGTGCAGGGCTGGAAGGACATGATCCTTCTGTTGGATGGGCGATTGGCCAGAAACGAGATAGTCAATTTCATGGCAAATTCTGTTATCAAGGATGGCAGAGTCACTAGCCAAGTGAAAGGGATAAAAATTTCTTTTGATGCCAAAGAATTAGGAGAGATCCTTGGCATTCCATCTGAAGGCTATGATGATTATACTAGGAAAAAATAGCCAAGTTTAGACGATCTTCCAACGGCTCTGCATATCACAAGAAAATTCTGCGACAATGAAGAGGAGGTTGAACCTAAGGAAGTCTACAAGAGTAAGATGAAGCCCCCACACAAAGTCGTATTTGAGTTTATCAACAAGTGTGTACTGCCAAGGCATGAGAGGAGGCATATTGCTAACTACATGGATTTAGTTCTGATGGAGTTCCTGGACAACGGGAGACAGATAAATTGGTCATACTTCATCATTCAGCTGCTGGACAGAGTGGTAAATGGCTCCAAAGACCATGCCATTCCATATGGCTTCATTCTTATCTCTGTACTTGTTCACTACAAGGTGCCTATGAAGAAGGCAGAGATGGCCACAAGCAAGGATCACTTTGGCATAAATACTCTTCTGGCTTGTGACTATGAGGTAAATGCCATTGCCAATGAACCTGGTTCATCTAGGAAAACACCTGTGAACAGAAAAGTCAGAGCACTTATGCAGGAAAGTAGGGTGAAAGATGTAGAAATACTTCGGCTGAAGAACCTCTAGAAGAGGTTGAGTCTGAGAGGGACGATCTCAGAATTGAGCTTGCTAAAGAAAAGGAGAAGAATGAGGGAATTCTTCGAGATATGCTATCTCTTCTCCAAGCCAAAAACCAAGCCTCCAGCCCTTCTCAACCTTAGTAGCCTAAGACTGCCTTAGTACATCAGTGACCCAGATTAGGGACTTTTCTTATTTTTGTTTGCTCATGGTTCTAACTGTTTCTATTTCTTTTTGTTGATTACGGATGAACAATGCTTTATATCAATGAATTCTGTTGTTTTTGCTCTTAATCTTGTTTCTTTTTNACGGTTATGTGCTACTCTGAACATGTGATATTTATAACCTAATGAACCTGGTTCTTTTATGATAAATACTTAATACTCTAAAATGTATCAATATTGGATTAAGTTGGTTACATTCAAAATTGGACTAAGCACAGAGTTTGTCATGATCAAAAGGGGGAATTTGTTGGCCCAAGAAATTGAATGGTTTTGAAGATTGACAAAGTGAACTCAAAGATGAACCAGGTCCATCACTGGAGACATTGACACATGCAGAGTTAAGGCACGTGAGGTGCACGTGCAGGAGATAAACAAAATATGGGAAATAAGAGATATCTCCTGATCGAAAAGATTGTAAAATAATAAGGAGAAGGACTCCTTATTCATTAAGAACAGAATCAAAGATAAGGAAGGATTTGAGGAGTTGAGATTAACTAGAACTCTTCCACCAAGGAAGAGTAGCATTAGAACTCTAGTAAATCTCTCGTATGCTAATCCTATGTATTGCAGATTGTTCTTATTATACAGGTACGCACAAAAGAATAAGTTAAGCAAGAATTGAGAGCAAAATTAGCAAGGCAATTTTGCAAGCAGTTCGTGTGAGATTTAAGTGTACGACTCTGAAGCTACTTGAACCAGATAGAAGAACCAGTTTCAACTGTTGTCTTTCAGTCTAGTTTACTTGTAGTAGATGATTTCAACTTGTACCTTTTCAGCTTTATCTAGAAGCGTCTGTAATAGGTACTGTGTATTTCAAGTTATAGCTAACTTGGAGTTTGTCGCAAATAGCTAGAGGCTAGTTTGCCACAAAGGGATTAGAGGTAATCCTAGGTTTACAAAAGAGTTTTTGTAAATGTTGTTTGGCTCACTGATTTTGTAAAGAGTTTGGGAAAATCCTACTGGGAAGTAGGTCGTGGTTTTTCACCTTTTGAGCCAGATGTTTTCCACGTAAAAGTCTCTGTGTTCTTTATTTTCTGTATTTATTATTCCGCTAACAGTATTTATTGGAACACATAGAAGAATCTGGTCCTTCTATAATTAGTGCACGGGAAAATCGAACACCACACAAATCTCCTCCTTCTTGTGTGGTATTGACGTTTAGAACATCAATTGCATAGCAGAAACTCAAGGCAGTAGTACTGCATAGCTCGAGCCGCAGAACCTTGGAGCCCCCTTCCTTCCATCTGATTCTTGTATCCCTTTTATCAGACAGTTGTTGTACTTTTATTTCCAAGTATTGAATCGCTAAACTCTTAGATGCTCATTACTTTTATTTTCAGTCTTGGAACGTATTGTCAATCAGATGGAGTATCGAGTCACTTATTTATTTGAGTTGTTAATGTCATGTCCATCTTTTGTCTTAATTATTTATGTAGCTTTATCATATTATATTTGTGAGATGTGTTGGTTTAATTTGCCTAGTAAGCGAGTTAGGCAACATCACAGCCTCTCTGGGGACTCAGGTCGTGACAATAGAACAAAAGATAATAGAACTAAGGGTAAATCGTAGGAAATGATAATGACAGGAATTATTATAGAATAAATAACTTTATATATAAAAGTTGACTCATCTCACTTTCTACAAATTAATATATGTCCAGCTCCTTTAAAATGATAACCCGTTGGTAAAACATGATATACATGTATAATATTTGAATTAAGATCTTTGAGAACAGAGGTAAACACTCACCGTGTTCTCAGTTAATTAAATCACTCAGTCAAACTGTTAAACTTAGTTAATAAGCTAGTACAATGAAAATAATATATCCGCTCAAAACTGTTAAAGTTAGAAAGATATGTCAATGAGAAAAGCGAGTCATAAGTTAGTTACATTCACAAAATAGATTTTATCACTTGAATGGGGTTACTGCATGAGGATCGTGCAAATTCAGAATTGGGGGATAAAAAGCAAAACAAACATAGTGGATATATATTTGTGATGGATGTTTTACTTAATATATAAGGTTTATATACATGTATTAGACTATAAATTTAATGAAATTTTGTTTTACTAATACTCTTGCCTACTTTGTTTTTCCAAATTTAAATTTGGTTTATGACATAATTAATCAATTATGCATCAATCCAAAGTCAGTTGTGAGTCAGTTATGTAAATTATCTATATTCATAGGTTCATAACATTGCAAAACTAGATAAATTAAGCATATTAGGAGCTCTCCAAATCTCGTATACGTACCCTTACCGGAAACACTAGTTTGGTCCAAACTAATTGATATCACCTATATGTATCCGCTATATGCTCTAAACAAAGAATAGCTAGTATAATAAATATTATAAATATATAGAGAGAGTGTGTGAGGTTTGCTAACCTACTACATAGTTGTAGTAGATTAACATTATTTATATTTCTCCAAAATCTCCTTATTATTTGTTGCTATCACATTAGATTCATGGGCTTTTTTGACCACTTAAACTTGGAGGGCGTTTGAATTGGCTTATTTTAAGTGCTAATTGATTTTTAAGCACTTATTTAGTTTTTGTGTGTGGCGATGATAAAAAATATTTAAAAGCACTTACTTTTAGGCATCAAAGTACAAAACTGAGCGTATTCTCTCTCTAAAAATATTCTCTCTACAACGGCTCTTTAACTCCTCTGCCTCTAACGCGTAGGGAACATGCTCCACCTGATGGAGCCGCCAGGAGGCATCCCTCCGGCGCATACAGTGGCCTCAACGCCCCCAAAGGGCGAAATAGCTCCCAAAGAAGTCCATATTATCTCTCTAAAAATATTCTCTCTACAACGGCTCTTTAGCTCCTCTGCCTCTAACGCGTAGGGAACACGGTCCACCTGATGGATCCGCCGGGAGGCATCCCTCCGGCGCATACAGTGGCCTCAACGCCCCCAAAGGGAGAAATAGCTCCCAAAGAAGTCACAAAACTAGAAAAGATGTCATATGCTAACACCATCAGCACCCCTTCCTCATCATCTCCGATCCCCAATTCAAGCCCAATCCGGCAAGACAAAGAAAAAGTTATTGCAAGGCACACAACTCACAATGGCATGCTGGCGGTGATTTTCAAAGCTAAGGACTATTATGGGATAATGGTCGGTTCATGTAAGTATACTATTGTTGGTAGATTCCTTAGACCACGCCCCCAAATTGATCGAATTAGGTCAAGATTTGGAGAAATTGTTCCCTTGAAGGGGACGATCCGAATTGGGGTATATGATAATCATAATGTCTTCATCGATCTATTTAATGAAGACGACTGGAAAGCAGTTTGGTTTCGAAGGGTTATCGAAATAGACGAAATTCAGATGTGGCTACAAAAATGGTCGTCGGACTTTAAGCCAGAGGAGGACCTTTCAATTGCTCCAACCTGGGTTCTCCTGCCTGCCTTACCATACCATATGCACGATTTGCACTACATTGAGCAATTACTGAGCTCTGTTGGTACTCCACTGGCCCTTGACGCTGCTACATTGGGAAAAACTAGGTTATGGCCAAAATTAGAGTGAGGTTGATTTGCTCAAGCCACTACCACAAAGTGTATTTGTGGGACAGGAGTTTGACGAGTCGCCGCTAAAAGGTTATACTCAAAAATTAGAGTATGAAGGTGTGCCGAAGTACTATAAACACTGTCGAAAACTAGGCCACTACATTGTCAATTGTAGGACACTTGAAAAAATAAAGGTTGTTCAAGACAAGGAGGACTGTGAAGGAGACAAGAGTACTAAAAACGATGATGATGCGCAGTCTATGAACAAGAAGACTGACAAAAATAGTGAAAGCAGAGAAGAAACTGCTCAAGCAGACTCCAATAACATTGTTACAGAAAAAATGCAGCAGGAAGATGGTCTAGATCTTATTATGACAAGTAAAAACAAGGATGAGAAAAGTATGAAGAAGAAAACAAAAAAGAAGAAAACCAAAAAGATGCCGAAGAAGAAGAGAAAAGTCAAGTTCAAACACGCCCAGAACAATAGCAAGAAGATTTCTTATTCTATTTCGACAAGTAAACATAATGATCAAACCTTAGCAGAAATCAGAGAAACTATACAGGTTCATGAAAACACAAAAGCTACTGATGTGCAAGACGAAGGAGAACAGAATACTAAAATTGAAAAAAGTACAACAGACGGACAAGAAAAGAAGAAGGCTACTAATAGACAAATAGAGGAGGGTAAATAGTCTTCTTATAATACTGAAACGGTTAGGAACGATGATGGCAGGGCTGACAAGCAGAACTATCAGGTGCAATGTGACTCTAAAAGTTCTACTGTTCCATCGATGATAAGGAACCTTCCAGGTATAAACTTGGTTGTAGACCTAAATTGCAAAGAATGGGAACAGGAGGCTCATGAGGGCAACAAAAACAGGATTGACAAGTATTATAATAGGGGCAGCGATACAGAAAATGAAAACATTGAATAAGTCTCGGAAAGTCAGGAAAATGAGAATACTAATCCTAGAAGAAGAGGGAGAAGTGAAACTTCAAAAAGTGGTGAAAGTAAAAGAAACAGAAATTATCTGTCTCAGAAGAGGATACAAAAAGAAGTTAGCACCCCTATTTGTTCCCATGATTAGTGCAATCTTCTGGAATATAAGGGGTATGAGATCCAAAAACTCCATTCACAGGCTTAAAAGACTTATTGACATCAACAACACTCAGTTTGTGGTGATCTTTGAACCTTCTATCTCGAAAAAGATGTTAGATGGCTACATAAGGTTCTTAGGATTTCAATTATGTCACTCTAATGGGAATGGTCAGATTTGGTGTTTTTGGAACAACTTTAACAATAATAAGATTGTTTCAAAAAGTAATCAACATGTTACTATCAAGTTGGATAAGGCCGTCAATAATCAAGATATTTTTATTACAACTACTTATGATAAGTGAAACTCTATTGAAAGAAGAGATCTTTGGTCTTCCTTGCAATATGATAGTACTAGTATGAATGACCCTTGGTGCATCGGTGGTGATTTTAATGTGATCCTCGACCCAGATGAAAAACTAGGGGATAAACCCCATAGAATTTACAAAAGCACTGATTTTCAGAATTGTATGGATAATTGCGGAGTTACAAATACTAGTTACTGTGGGCTGAAATTCACCTGGTGTAACAACAGGAGACCAAGGAAGAGGATTTTGAAGAGATTGGATCGAGTCTTTGTAAACGACAAATGGGACTCCCTGTTCCTGGGGTGTTCTATTAGACATATGGCAAGAACCGGTGCAGACCATAGACCTCTCCTAATGAAGAACTTATCCCCTAATAGTAATTGCATAAGGTACTTCAGGTTCCTCGGCTGCTGGACTAGTATGCCTGGTTTCCTCAATGTTGTTGGGGATAGTTGGAGTGCCAATGTTAAAGGTAACCCTTTGTGGGTGTTGCAAACTAAATTAAAAACTCTTAGCAAAAGGTTAACTCAATGGTCAAGGGAGGACATCGGGGATATTCATCAAGCGGTTAACAACTGGGAAGAGAAACTACAAATCTTAGAAGAGAAGGATATTGCGGACAACACGGAAATAAGCAGAGAATAATTAAACATGGCTCATGCGGAATATATTAGATGGCTTAACATTCAAGAATCCCTTATTAAACAGAAGTTAAGAGTTAAATGGTTTGAAGAATCCAGGTATTTTCATTGCATGCTCAGGGAAAAGAGAAGAAAGAAACAAGTTAACAGAATCAAAAACAACAGGGGAAATTGGATTATGGGAGATGAAAAAATTCTGAAAGCAGCAGTCAGACACTTCAAGGCACAATTCAATCTCCCAGATTTCAATCCTAATATTTTGGAATGTATACCAAAATGCATCCCGGAGCAGGAAAACAATATTCTAAATCAGATGCCAGAGGAAGAGGAAATCAAGAATGTTGTAATGAGCCTTAGTGGTGAGAGCACGGCTGGTCCAGAGGGATACAATGGAGCTTTCTATCACAGCTGCTGGGAAATCATCAGAAAGGAGGTTGTTGACTTTGTGATTGAGGTCTTTAGAGGAAAAGGTTTGACTAAATTCATCCTCATACTTGCTTAGTTTTGATTCCCAAAATTGACTCTCCCCCTAGTTTTTCTTATTTTAGACCTATTAGTTTGTCTAATTTTTCTAACAAAATCATTTCCAAAATACTCTCTTTAAGACTTAATCCTCTATTGTATAAATTAGTCTCTCCTAATCTAAGTGGTTTTGCGAAGGATAGACTAATTTATGAAATGTGTTATTAGCTCAAGAAATTATTCATAATATCTCTGACAAGAATAAGGGTGAAAATGTGGTTATCAAACTTGATATGGCTAAAGCCTATGACAGAATGTCATGGCCCTTTGTCCTCGCAGTGTTAAGAAAATTTGGGTTCTCTAATCAGTGGACAAACATGATTCATAACTTGATTTCTAATGTGTGGTACTCGATCATTATTAATGGAGCTAGACATGGTTTCTTCTCATCATCCCAATGCCTTAAGCAAGGTGACCCCCTTTCCCCCTCCTTGTTCATTATAGCTGCTGAAGTTTTGTCCAGATCCCTCAGTAACTTGCACAATAGTTCTGACTTCATTCCCTTCTCTATGCATGATAATGTACCTAAAATTAATCATTTAGTAAATGCAGATGATATTGTTATTTTCTGTAGCGGTAATTCTAAATCCATTAAACTTGTTTTGAAGCAAAGTGACTATAAGGAAAGTTCTGGCCAGCTAGTTAATAGAGACAATAGTTTTTTCTTCACTGCTGCTAACAGGATTAACAAAATTAGAAAGTCTTCTGATTTTATGGATAAAAACTTCTCATTCACTTATCTTGGTTGCCCAATCTATGTGGGTAAGAAAAAGGCTGAATACTTTGACCCCCTTATTAGTAAAATTGTGAAAAGACTCAATGGTTGGCAGGGAAAACTTTTAACTTATAGAGGTAAGACTGTCTTNCCCCCCCCCCTCCCCCCCTCAAAGAATACTTTTAAATTTTTGAAAAATATTTGGCTAGTCTCTTTTGGGGTACTTCAGCTGAGCACAAAAGGTTTCATTGGAGCTCTTTGAGTAACCTTGTTGTGCCTACCGATGAGGGTGGTTGATCACGCTCAACTATGTCTTATAAAAAGACTAAACGGGCGCTGCAAATATAATCTGGGGTATTACACCCAAAGTCGATCCCACAGAGAATTGAACGTATCAACTAAGTCTATAAAATACTAACTGTTACTTAATCACTTTTCTTAAGACTTTTGAATATCAATTTGGGATTNTGACTTTCGTCTATACTCTAGGAGTGGTGTTGTTCAAACAATTACCTAAATATGCACTCTCTCTCGAGTAGATACATACTAAATAGGCACAGCTAATTGATGGTATTTCAATTAACTATAATAAGAACGTAGTTGAACAAAAAGAGAATAATCAATCAAAATATATAATATCAAACGAAGTTCATCCCCAATGGGTTCTACCAAAACCCTATATTAAAACTTAGCTACTCATGTTTAAACTAAACAAAACTACAA